>RJWJ010009328.1:0-50326 GCA_004363605.1 Indri indri
GGCCCCAAGCTGTGCCCTTTGGCTCAGGGCACGTGCTGCGTCCCAGGAAGCAGGGCCTAGCTCCTTGATGCACAGCTCAGTGGGCTGAGTCTTGGGTCGTTCCAGCAGCCACAGCTCCCCGAGGTGGGATATGTGGAAGGACAAGTGGATCCTGTGGTTTGGGGTCCATTATTTCACCTTCTTTGCTGCAAAATGGGACCCTTGGTCCGAAGCCTCCTCCTCGGGAGCCTGCACAGACAATGCCACCAAATATTATCAGCAATGAAATCCTGCCCCTGATCTATAAGATTTTCTGCCCACATTGAGGGGGGAGGAACTGGGGACCCAGAGGACATTCCACAGTGAACACACTTCTCCTTTCATCTTTCAGCTTCCCTGACCCACAGTGGATGTCCTTTTCTCCCCCCGCGTCTTGCCCGAAGCAGAGTTGGGAGGTGTCATCTTTCTTTCCAGCTCTCAAGAGGGGTCAGGTAAGCCCAAGGCTCTTAGGCATCCTCCAGGCACACCCGCCAGACCGGGAGCAGGTGAGGGGTGAGGGCCTTGGACTGTTTGCCACTTAGATCAAAAGCAACCCAAGCACCATGCTATCTGGAGGGGGACTGTGCCAAGGACACTTAAGCCTACTGGCATTCATTTCAGTAACATCACAAACACTGATGATTTGGGGGTTGGTGGTTATAAATAACAAAAACTCAAGTCAAGTCTGAGCGGCTCAAACAAAAGGTCTTCCTTGGCGCATGGACCTGGAAGCCCATAGGTAGATGGGTCTCAGGACTGACTTGATCCAGGGGCTCTGGGCTCACCTCTCCACAATTCTCTGGGTGTTGGCTTTGTTCGCAGGCTGGCTTCCCATACCGGGACAAAATTGTAATGGCCATCACTGGCGTACATCTCTCCTAAAGATGAAAAGACATATTTTCCAGCTGGAAACCACCTGCCACATCCCATTGGCCAGAATTGGGTCATATGCCCTTCCTGGAGCCAACGCTTGTGTCCAGGGGACACTGGGTGCTGATTGATTGATGTAGCCTACCTCTGTCTCCAGGGGATGGGGTGGCCCCTTTTGAGCTGAGTGTGGGGTCACTTATTGTGAAGTCCATGGGCTGCATGGGAGAGGGGTAGTGGCCCTTGAACAAAAACCGGGGCGCTATAAGAAAGCAGGAGGCAGAGGGATTGGAGTTGGGTGAACAACGAGCCAGGAGACAGACAAGAAGGGATTTCTGGCAGGTGCCCCGCCCTCCCCACACTCGTAGGCTTAGATTGTGATTACAAACTGGCACAGCCCTCAATCCAAGACCACAGAGTCAGGAAGGGTGGGATGGTTAAAGACCTCATATGAAATCACCCCTTCCTCTCTGTCCATCTGTCCTGGCTGAAAACAGATGCTTGCAGAGAGCAACATATACCCACTTTTCACAGGCGGTGACAGCTGGGATGGGAGGGGACTCAGCGCTCCGTGATAGTATGCCTGCAGTTAGGGCACTCTGCCACCGGGGGCAGCGAAGTGGAGAAGCTCCTCTTTGCTGAGAAGCTAAGGCCTCCCTCAAGCACGGTGCTCTGAGAAGTGTGGATGAAAGCATATTTTTTCCATAAAATTATGTGTAACTTTTCTGTTAAAAAAATACCTCTTCATTAATACAATTAAGTTCCTTTTAGGAGTCATCTGCTCAACACGCACTACATGCCAGGCATTTCGTGCCCTGGACCCATCAGCAGCCCTCAGACCTCTGCATCCAGCGACGCAAAGGGACAGGATGGAAGGGGTGGCCAGGAGAGGAGCCCGCGGGGCGCACGCTGCACTTGCTGTGGGCTCTAGGTGAAGCCAAGCTGGCCTCCCCGGAGGGACCTGGGGGAGCAGCTTCGCCAAGTGTCAGGGTCGGGAACTGGGCGCTTCTTCTCAGCAACTGTCTTGGTCTTGTGGACACAGGGAATTATGCAACCGGCCATGTCCCTCTCTGCTGGGACTGCTGGTCAGTGCAGAGACAGGCAGAGCTGCCCTCCGCTGTGTCACCGCCCACAGCAGAGATTTGGGGCTTGACTGCAGCCCTGACTTCCTCCTACTCTTCTCAACATCGTTTTCCTTAACTCTAGTTTTCTTACTATTAACAGCTAACAGCTATTTTAAAGATCTTTCTATAGTAAAGTCTTCTTTGTAAGAAATCCCAAATACTTTTTAGAACAAGACAGGGCTTAAGCATTCGATTTTTAAATGTCCCAGATACTGGAATTAAAAAGTCACATAAAACGCGCTCCCCTGCCCGGATTCTCTTGCCCCGCCCTTTACCCGACCTGTTCCTCCATCTTCTGTGGATCTTAGCTCCCCTCAGAGGAGCTCACAGTATCCAAAGCTCCCTGTTTAATGAGGAGATGGACAAGGAAACAGCTGATGACAGCCCCACAGACCAGGGCTGCAAAGGGAAGCCCCAGGACCATGGAGACCCAGGGAGTGCCCAATTCAGCCAGTGACCAGGGAGGACTCCCAGGAGGAGGTGTGCCTGGACTGATTCTTACGGACTGCATAGGAGTTGAACAGGTAGAGGAGGGGAGGGGGCCTTTCAGCTTCAATCACTCCCTGGCCAAGGGTTTCAGGAGAGGAGTGAAAAGGTCTGATTTGCTTTGATTTGGCAGATCCCTCTGGCTTTGGGAGAAGGGATCGGGGTGGAGGGAGCAGGAGCAAAGACCCCAGGAGGAAGCAGCTGTGATCATCCAAGTAGGAGAGGGCTTAGGCCAGGGCTATGGGGGCAAAGCTGGGTACAAGTGGAAGGATTTGGAGGAAGGACTTGGAGATAGATCAAGTAGGAAGAAGAGCCCCAGAGGGATTCTTGGGTGTCGGGGAGAGCAACACTGTGGCAACAGGTGCCATTTCTGGAGCTGAGAGGAGGTGGGAGGAGCTGAGGATAGGCTGAGATCAGCCAGGGAGCCCAGGAAATTACAGATCTGGAAGGTATATCAGCCTGGGTTCTCAAGAGAAAAAGAACCAATAGACATGGATGTGTGGATGGGTAGGGGAATGGGTGGATGGGTGGATGGATGGGTGGATGGGTGGGTGGATGGATGGGCGGATGGATGGGTGGATGGGTGGGTGGGTGGATGGATGGGTGGACGGATGAGCAGGTTGGTATGTGGGTGGATGGGTAGGTATGTAGGTAAGAAGTTAGGTAGATAGATAAGGATTTATTTTAAGGAACTGGCTCATGGGATTGTGGGGGCTGGCAAGTCCAAAATCAACAAGGCAGAATAGCAAGCTGGCAACTCAGGCAGCAGTCAATGCTGTAGTCTTGAGGCAGAATTCCTTCTTCCTCCAGGAAGCCTCTGTGTTTGCTCTTAAGATCTTTAATGGATTGGATGAGGACCACCCACATTATCGAGGATAATGTCCTCAACTTGAAGTCAACAGTCTGCTGGTGTTAACCGCATCTACAAAACACCATCCCAGCAACACCTAGGTGAATGTCTGTTGGATAACTGAGGACTGGAGCCTGGCTAAGCTGACACACACAGCTGACCATTGCAGCAGTGGCCAGCAGAGAGGTGGGATCCCCTCTATGGTAGGCACTTGCCCACAGGGTGAGGTGGGCAGAACAAGGAAGGTCAGGGCTGGAGAAGCCAATGACAGGTAGGGTCAGAGCAGAGGGAAGCAGAGGGCCTCAGGAAGGGGCCCTTGTAGGACCTGCTGAGACGGCAAATCAGCTCAAGACAGGGATTTAGAAAATTTGTCCATCATGTGGAAGTACCTGGTGATTCCCAGTGTGTGACTGACAGAGTCGGGGTGGAGCGAAGGCAGACTGAGAGGTTTGCAGATGAGCAGCAGGTGAGTTAGTGCAGACTGCAAGGGGTGAGTCTTCTTTCCAGAAACACAATTAGGAAGATCCTGGGGGTCGCAGGTCAGCTGTGAGGAGCTCTGGGGTCTTAGGGGCTGTATTGGTTTTGTTTTTAATACAGAGCTTCTAGAACATGCACCTTTTATCTGCCCCCAGCAGTGGTATTCTGTATCCCAAAAAAAGAAATTCTAGTGGGGACTGCCCTGTGCTGGTCACTGAGGGACCAGGCCCGCCTAGCCCTGCCTCTCCCTTGCAGGGTGCCCTCTGTATGTCGCTGAGCCTTGGTGAGCCCAAGGCCGCTTGTCTGTAAAACTGGGCAGTACTCACCACCGTGACCTCAAAGGCATGCTGGAATGAGAGGCCATGTGGACAAGCCCTCTGCAAGTTGCGCAGGAACGAGCTCGCAATGAAGCCATCAAACCATCCCTCCCTCACACCGCACAGCAGCTCTGAGAGTAGCTTGACTTGTGCATCCCAAAATGACATATACTGAAGTCCTAACCCCAAGACTTAGCCCCTTGTGAACGTGACCTTATTTGGAAATAGAGTCTTTGAGGTCATCCCGTGCTGGCCGGGGGTGGGCCCTACATCCCAGGTGAGTCCTTGCGAAAAGAGGAGAGACATGTGCAGAGGCAGCCTGTGAGGACAGGCAGAGGGTGGTGTGGTGCAGCCACTGGCCAAGGAGTGCCTGGGCTGCCAGCAGCAGGAAGAGGCAGGAAGCATCCTCCCCTAGAGCTTTCGGAGGAGCACGTTCCCTTGTGGGACTTTGTCATGGCAGCCCCAGGACACAAATCTACCCACCCCAATCCCTCCTGAAACTCCCTCCCCTCTGGGCTCTGCACCTACCTCCCCAGCCCTCCTCCTCCCCTTGTCCTGGGTCCCCTCACCCGTGGGCTCTCCCAGGGTCCTGCCTCTCCCTTCCCGCCCCTCCCAGCACACTGCCCCCTGGTGCTGTCATGCATCCTCCCCACTTCAATTACTTCCCATTTGCTGTGGCCCTGGGCCTTGGACGCACATAGCATCCACCAGGCAGCTTCCCATGAAGGTCCCTCCAACCTACTCAACACCCCCAGGTGCCTGTCCTGGCAGTTCCCCAACCTGGCTCTCCTCCAGTGTTCCTGCCCCCTCTGGGCAGGGAATCCCAGGACCTGGGGCCCTCAACTCCGGCCCTCCCTGGCTCTCCACATCCAGGCACCAAGCCCTGACACCTGTGCTTTCTAGACATTCACTCCCCTAATCCCTCCCTGTCCCTTTGCCACCCTGGCCTGGCCTGGCCTTGTCCTCACCTTCGCATCGGCCCCCTGCTAGGGTCTGCCCCCTCTGCCTGCACTACTGGAGAGTGATATTTCCAAAATGCAAAGCTGGCCTTGTCTCATCCCTGCTTAAAGCTTCTGGGGCTCTGCGGTGCCCTGAGGACAAGCACCAGCTTTCCCTCTTACCACAGGCTCCTCACGCGGGGCCCCACCTTCCTCTACCCTCTCCTGGCACCTTAGGTATGGATACATGCGCTTTATGGGCCTTCTAGAGCCTCCCCTGCACCCAGCCTGGGCTCTCTCAGTGCCCCCGGTTCAGGCCAGAGCCACCCCTGCCCCCCCATTCCAGGACAGCCAAAATGCCACTATGTGGACCCACCTCACACCCACACATCATCCTGAAGTGACCTCTCTCCATACCTGTCACTGTTGTCATGGGCTGAATTGTGTCTCCCTGCCCAAATTCACATGTTCAGTTCTAACCCCCAGGACCTCAGAATGTGACCTTATTTGAAAATAGCATCATTGCAGGTGTAATTCACTAAGATGAGGTCATTAGGGTGAGCCCTAATCCGAAATGACTGGTGTCCTTACAGAAAGAGGACATTTGGACACTGAGACACACAGGGAGGAGCCACATGGAGATGAAGGCAGAGATCGAGGCGACGCTTCTGCAAGCCCAGGAGAGAGGCCTGGGACAGACCCCCTGCTGCCCTGCTGACCTTGGACTCTGGCCCCCAGAGCTGGGACAGAGAACATTTCTAGCATCTAAGCCCCTTAAACAGCATCTGTGGTCCTTTGTTACGCAGCCCTAGCTGACTAATGCACCTGCCTGCTCCAGGTGCTCTTCATCCCTTGTTTCCAGCACAGGGCCGGTATACAGCAGGCACTCACTAAATGCAGTGCCTCACCTCGGAGCTTGCTGCCTGCTCTCCACCCCACCCCACTCTCTGTTCCTCTCATGTGCTCCTCACTCTGTCTGTTTCCGCTGCTCAGGAGCAGGGTGTGATCAGAGGAGGGGCTCTGGTGCCCGGCCAAATCCCAGCCTCGTGCGGGGTGAGTCACTTCTGGATCAGGCCTATTTATTCCACTTCATTCCCACACTTGTGACGAACCGTCACTCGTGATCTTCTGTGACAGCAAAACACAGGTCTATAGACCACTGAGAGTTCAGTGGGCAGTTGCAACTGTGGCACAGACTGGGCCGCTAGAGAGAAGCAGTGTGCGTGTGACCCCGGGCAGCAGCCGCCCTGCTGACCCGCCCGGAGGACTGGGCGAGCAGAGGGGAGTGAGGGCTAGCAATGCAGGTGTGTGGCTCTGGGTGTGAGAGGCAGGCTATGAGCGCGAGTCACCCGCTATTTTTACTCCTGGTTTCACATGGCAGGGTTTTAAATTATTGAGCAGTTGGAAAGATCCCACAATGAAATCATATTTCATTTGTTTCTCCCTTTGGCTGTAAAGTAAATCAATTCCTGGGCCATGTTTGGAGGTGAAGGAAGGACAAAGCCACCTGCAGCTTTGGTGAGAAAACACCGGGAGGTTCCTTTATCGAGCGGGGCTACCGACAGCTCTGGACACGGCTGCTGCTTGCCACGTGCCTTTGACTTGCAGGACTTGTGTGCAGCCAGGCATCCAATGGGACACCTCCTATCTAGACCAGGCCCCAGGTGAGCCCAGCCACACTGCTGCCCTCCACGGAAGCAATTTAGGAAGCCCCGGCAAAACCAGGGACAGGTCAGGGATGAGGGAAGGGGCTGGGGCGGGTCTGACCTCTCTCCTTTGCTGGACGGGGTTGTCCACAGTACTGCAGTGCAGACACAGGCTGATCTTGTGGGTCCGTGGCTACTCCCCTCTGCGCTGGGAACCCCAAGGTGCTCAGAAACCCCCAGGATGTGCGGAAGCCCCAGGATGAGCCAGATGGAGCCCTGGCAGGCCTGCCAGCCCTGGGAAGCCTGGCATCTGTGAGGGAGCCACGCAGGAACAAAACTCGAGATGGTGGAGCGACACGGTGGTGACAGACCAGGCCTGGGGAATGCAGGACCAGGGAGGCTTCTCCTAGGAGGGCATCTCAGCCCTAGTCCAGCGGGCGAGTCTGAGCTGTCCAGGAGAAGACAGGCCATTCCCAGCAGCCTGGGGTCACAGGGCCCAGCGTGGTTTGGGTCTGGGGGGCAGGTTCCCCCAGCCATGTACCTCATGATTGGCCCATGACTCAGACTCATCTTTGGCCTCCCCCACACCCATTGCAGGGATGACAGATTCAGGACACTCAGCCAGGTGCCAGAGCCCACCGGCTCCTCTTCAGAAGGGCCTATGTGAGCATCCTACCTGCTCCACTTGGACAAGTTTACAAGTGGGTGAGCTAATGCCTTAGTTTTCCCATCTGTAAAATGGGGATGATGATGATGGTGATGATGATGGAGTCCTCTGAAATGACATTTATAAAATATGAGGTTTGGCACAGAGCAGTCCCAGGACATGGAGGCCCTGGTCATGACTATTTGTCTTACCTGGTTTGGCCCCTGGGGGTCCCCCTCAGGTGTGCTTTCATACTCATCCTCATCCCCTCCACCTCTGAGCCAGCCCCAGTGTGGAGTCCATCCCATTGGGGCCTAGACAGGACCCTTCCATCGAGGCTCTTCTGCCCCATACAAGCAGCCTCCAGCTCACTGGTCCCTGGCCCCCTGCCCCCTGTCCCAGCCCTCCTGTCCCAGCCTCAAGAAACCCAACATGACCCCACCCACCCCAGTCCATGACCTTGGCACTCCAGGGTCCACGTCAGCCCCCCACACCCCACTCAGCCTACGCTACATTGTCCAAGACCTTCATGCTCTCTAAAGGGAAAGAGCATTTTCAGGACAAATGACCCTAATTCTGAAGTGATTTGAAGGTTGCGGAGTAGTGACAAGTGCCTGTGCTTGTCACAAAGGCATTTATCATGAAAACAAAGAGTCTTTACCCACGGGTCACAGGACTCATATTTTAGGAAGCCTCACCCAGCCCAGCCCATGCAGAAAAAACATTCCCCAGACACACCACTACTGGCTGAAGTTTTCAACTGAGTAGTTGGTTGTATATATTCAACAGACATTTGGGAAAGCACATATTTGCATTTAATTCCTTTTTTGTTTTTTATGATCACCTTCAGGTCGCCAGGAATGGACCCCAAAGTTATAACCTGGTACCCACAGGAAGCAGTTTGGCTCAAGAAGACTTGACCCAGGCCCACAGGCCACGGATCTGAGGTTGCTCTCTCTCATCCCTGGAACAACCCACATCCCACAGTAGTGGTTAGGACACTCTCAGAAGCGGGTGGGGTACCCTTGAGTTTCTCCAGAGTCCCTACCAGGGGCTCTGGCCACTGTCTTCTGGCTTCGGTGTGCTGAATCACCTTCCTGCTGGCCTGGCATGTCCCCTGGTGGGCCCAGGGGCTGTGACATCTCAGCCCCCATAACACCACTGACCTCCCCAGAGCCCAGCCTTGAGGTAAGGAGAGCGCCAAGTCACAAAGCATCACAAAGGGGGAAGCTCTCACCTCTCAGTGTCTCCTAATCCCTCAAGAAGGTGCATCCTGCCAGAGGCGGCAGGTGGAGTGCCCCGAAAGCCCACGCCCGGGAAGGAGGACAGGCCAGTGGTACATCCTGAAGGCTCCAACCCAGGGGACCTGGAGGAGTGGAGGAAAACCCCACTCCTTTGGCTGGTACCTTGGAAAGTTCAACTCCCTCTTGCTCTTCCCCAGAATGAGAGGCCTGGGCCAGGTCGTCTCCCCTCCCCAAGCCTTCAGGGTAGAGAAGTCCAAAGCCCAAAGAGGCACATAAGTCCTGGGCAGGAAGGACGGGGCCAAGGTCTGTGCAGCCCGGGCAGGCATGGAGCTGGCTGGGCTGGCCTGCAGGGCTACTGCCTGGGGCACCTACCTGTGAGGGGCTTGACGGGAGCTCCTGGGGGACACTTGATAAGCCCTAGGTAGAGAAGCCAAGAGCTCAGGTCCCTACCCTACCTGCAGGAGGGGCAAAGGTCATTGTGGGGCATCCCTCCTGTGGTGCAGGGGTGTGTGCTGAGACAGGAGGAGGGGGCTCCCGCTGCCTGGTGGTCTCCCCTGTGTATCTGTGCCCACCAAGGCCAGCTCTTCTTCTACACGCTCATTTCCTCAACCTTAAAGAACCTTGGTTTGACGGTCAGCCTCTCTGGGACTTGAAGGCCCCTGGACACCCCTTCAGGCTGCTCAGAAAGCAGGGGCGGCATTTTTCTCTAATGAATCATGCGGCCTGTGAAACAAATTCCCGTCTGTCTTCCTCACAAGGACTCGAGCGCCCAGCACATTACAGGTGTCCAATAAGTCCTTGTCGAATGACGAAATGAAACATGCAGTGAGAAAAGGCAAGTCTTTAAGGGAGGTGATGGCACACGCTTCTCCCTGCTGTTTCAGTAATAATAATTACAATAATAACTGTCATTTACTGAGCCCTGATTTTTTAGCCAGGCACTTTGAAGTATTTTACTATCTTAGTCTTTGAACCCAACTAACAATCCTAAGGGTGCCGCACTGAGATTTGAAGGATAAGGAAACTCAAGCACAAGTTGCCCAAGGCCACATCTGGCTCAAAGCGCTGTGGACAGAGAACCTAAGATTGTTTCAGTCTATTCAAATCAACCAGCAGATTCCTGAGGTCCAGGCCCAGCGGCGGGTGGGGCAGGAAGCAAGGAAAGACCTTGGGTCCAGTCCCCCTGTCACCGACCTGCTGAATGACTTTGGGTAAGACCTCTTGGGGCCTTGGTCTCTGCCCTTGTGAAAGAAAGTGCAGGGGCCACGTGACCCTGGGGCGCTTCCAGGTTGAGAGCTGCTGTGACTGCCCCCCACTACCACCCCGCTCAGAGAGCCTGGATTGGCCCACAGCATACAGAGCTCTGGACCAGCCTGGAACCGCCCACCTCCACCCTTTGACTCAGGGACTCAGCCGAGAGGTGTGATGGGGCCTCCCTGCTGTCCTCACCAGGCTGTGTGGAGGAAATCACAACACCCTTGGCAGGTTCTTAGGAGCCTTTGGAGACACAGGGGATGAAGCTTCGGCTGGGAAGGAAGAGAGGCTGTGGCGGGAGCCTGGCAGCTTCCCAAGAAGGCACGTGGCAGCAGGGGTCTTTGTATGTCAGGTCGGTGCCTGGCCTGCCTCCCAGGCCATGGCCCAGAGGTGGCAGGTGCCAGCACCCTCCACCTTCTCTCCATTTATTCAACAGGTATTTGTGGAGTGCCTGCTCTGTGCCAGGCCCTGCGTTAGGCACTGAGAATAACAACAACGATAACATAACATCAAAGACATTTACGAATCTCAGCTCACACTGGGGCACGGCATACATCAGCTCACTGATCCTCAGCACTGTCCTTAAAGATAGGGACGGTCTAATGATGAAGCCCGAGGCACAGGGTTACTTAAATACTGGCAAAAGTCGGTGGAAAAGCCAGGTTCCCACCAGCCAGTCAGATGCGGGGGCCACCACCCCATGACCTCTGCCCACATTGTTCTCAGCCAATAGTGGACCCTGCACAGATAGGCCTGGTGCCTACGAAGGGAAGAGACTTGCTCAAGGTCACACTACTGAGCAGGACGCCTCACCCCTTCTGGTGCCCCTTTGATTACAAGGCATTTGTGTTCTGGGCAAAAGACCCCAGTGGGCAGGCATCAAAGCCCTGCAGCTGCAGGCACAGCCACCCAGCTGGGCCTTCTGGCTTTCTAGGGCGTGTGGGGCTGGGCTCCTTCCCTGGGACTTCAGCTCTCCCGGCGTGCGTTATACTGGCCTCTTGTCCTGGCACCTCTTAGGAGTAGATGGATACTGCTGGGGGCAAGGGAGGAGCAGCTGCTCCTGCCTCAGTATTCCATTCAGAGTCCACATTTCCGTGCCCGGCTCTCTTTCCCTTGTTGGTAGCATCTCCAAACAGCCCTGGCCCAAGCCGAAAGTCCTTGGCTCCTCTCTCTGCATGCAGGGCCAGGTTCCCGCCATTCTGCCTCCTAAATGCTCCTCCAGGCAAGGCCCTCTACGCCGTGCTCTAGGCTCCCGCAGGCTTGTCTCCTGCCAGCCTCCCTGCAGCTACGCACAGTGGGGGCCACCTGCTCCTGCCTATTCCCTGAGGCCCTCTCCTGCTCCCACATCCACGCCTCAGCCGGGAGCCTGACGTCACCGAGGGGAGTCAGCCGCTGTGGGGGCTGGGGCGGGACTGCGCTAGGGTAGGACGTGCCCCCTCCTCCAGGCGGCCGAGCCAGGCCAGAGCGACTGGGGGCTGGGGCGGGCCAGAGGCGGGCCATCCTAGCCCTGGAGGCAGGACACCTGCGCACGAATCCCAGCTTGTCCAAGCCTAGCTGAGGGATGCAGGCACATCCTGCCGCGCCCCGCCTCCAGCCTCATTTTCCCTCTCGGTAAACTGGGAGAGAAGTGGGGCTGGTCCAGAAGGTCTCCAGGCTCCTTGCAATACCACGGCTGAAGAAGTGTTGCACCAAGCTCGCTTTTCCCTGCACCGCTCTCCTCACGACTCCCGAGCTCCCGAGAACAGTAACGCCCAACAGACCACCCCCCAGACCGCAGCGACAGCTCTGCAGAGACCTAAGAGCCATTGCCAAGGGCCTCGGCCGCCGTGCCCATCTGCGCACGCGCAGGCCGCGAGGCCTGCTGGGACTTCTAGTCCTCCCACCGGCGGCTGGGGCACAAAGGTGGGGCGGCGGGGACGCGGCGCCTACACTTCCCAGGGTGCGCCCGGCCGGCGGCTCGGGGAGGGGCGGGGCCACCTGGAGGGGCGTGTCGTGGGCGTGGTGAGGGCGGGGCCTGTGCGTCCGGAGGCTGCGGCGGCGCTGCCTGGCGGGCGCGGAGCCCGCGGGCGGCGGGCAGAGGATCGCGCGGGCGCGGCACCTGCCGGCCCAGAGCATCTGGCTGCCGCAGCGTCGGACCGCCCTGACTCTGAGCGGCTGCCGAGATGAGCGCAGGTGAGTGCTGGGCACCGAAGGACCGGCGAGTCCCTGCGCAGGATGGTAGCGCGGCAAGGGCTGGGTGGCATTCCGAGGCTGCACCTGCAGCACGGGGGAAAATCGTCCGGTGGCTCCACCCAACTTTTGCTCCAGGGTTTTACAGCCGTGAGGGGCCGGCGCGCGGCCCCTACCCCTGCGCCGGGGCGCGCAGCTCAGTGGCGCCGGCTGGGGATCGCTGCCCACGGAGCCAGCCGGCTCGGCAGCGGTGGGCTGTCTGGAAGGCGCCCCTTCTTTGCTTCTCACGGGATCGGGGTTGCCCCAGGCTGCAGAAGGCGACCCGGGTCTGGGCGAGGGGCCTAGGGTCTGAGCGAAGGGCCCCGGCCACCCCAGACCCAGCCCAGAGAGGTGAGATGACAGGCGGGGCTTTGCAACAGGGGGCGCCGCCCTTGCGTGGCTCTCGAAACCTGGATGGGGGTGTCAGGCCGACCCTGGGCGCCCGGGGCTCTCTGCGCACATTTGGGGACCCGGAGTCCGCATGTGTGTCCGATGTGTGTCAGACCTGGCCCGGCCCCATCTGCGATCATCGCCTCTCTAGCCCCTTGCCCCTGGGCGTCGCACCCCTGCTTCTCCCGCAGCACCCACCCTCGGGGATCTGACAGCCTCTCTGCAGCTCTTGAAAATCCCACGTCGCCCAGCCCAGCCGCGCCTTGTGCTGTTGGGGAAACTGAGAGGTAGGGCTGGAGGCCTTGCCAGGTGAGCCTCTGGAGCGCCTCCTGAAGATGACTGCTTCTGAGAGCCTCCTGGGGCCACACCAGGCTGAGGGCTTGTCCGTGCATTCCTGGCCAGGGAGAGGCTGTCACCCCATTTTTCAGGGTGGACCCGAGGTCACAGGGCTTGAGTCACTTGCTTAGCTCATGCAGGGGGTGGGGATTTGAACCCGGTGCTCCTTGACTCCTGTGCTCTTTCCTATAAGTCTGTCTTGCCTCAGACTGCAGTATGGCCCTTAGCCATGGTGCAGAAACCAGTGGGGACAGCGGCTTCCCTGGGGAAAATCTGACTGGGGAGGGAAGATACATTTAGTGGGCGCTTCCTATGGCTGTAGGTCTGGAGGGAGCCGGAGCCCGCGGCTGTCTCCAGGGATCCCTCTCCCTGGGGAAACTGTCCCCTCCCCCTCCCAGCCAAGGAAGGAAGGGCTACACCGCAGAAGGCATTTGGAGAGTGGCTCAGAGCAGTGGCAAGCGGTCGGAGGTGGAACCCTTTGGAAGAGGATTTCTGAAATGGCCAACCTGTTATCTGGGGGTGGCTAGGGAACAGGGCACCCCGAGACTTGGCAGAACCTCCAGACACATTTATCTAATAGCAATGGGAATAATAGGTAGGTGCACACAGGGTAATTTTATACTGCCGTGACCATAATTGGTACCTCTGTACCCCCTGTAATCAGGGGGAGCCCTCAGAAGGAGTGCTGCCCCCTGCATTTGTGAGATGGGGGAGTGAGGAGACCAGGGCTTGTGCCATGGTGTCTGCCCAGGCATCTTAGGCACTGGCGACAACTTCCCGAGCTTGGCTGCCTGACCTGTAAGAGCATCAGCACCGGTGGCCTGAAGGGGACAAGGTATAACACGAGGAGCCCCACACAGAGTAGGCCCTTGGTAGCGAGGGGTGGCACTGCCAGGGGGCCAAGTTCACCTCAGCCCTCTGAGTTAATCCAGCCCTCTGGAACTGGCAGTGCGTGTGCTCTCCCGGCCACCTGTCGCCTCTGCCCAGCCTGTCCCCAGCCACTGATGCCACAGCAGTAATTTCCACCCACGCCTATGGTGGGAGGGCAGGCAGCGTGGCCCCTTGTGCCTGGCTTGTGGGTTCTAACGTCCAGCTGCCGTGTACATCTGGCAGGTCAGGAGCTTCCACTGTCAACAAGGGCACCAAGGGCAGGTCCCCTACGGCCCTCCCCACGAAGGCTGGCATTATTCCAGAGCTCGGCAGCGGTAGGTGTGCCTGGCATCACCTGGTCCAGTCTCCAGCTGCCCAGACGGGCCAGAGCCCCAGACAACCTGTGTGACCCTCCTGGGCCAGATGCTCCCCTTCCTCTACACCACTGGAGCTGTGGGCACATCTTAGTCTGACAGCGCAGGAGCCTCAAAGACAGTTTGGGTGTGCCACCAGGGCTACGCAGTTGCCTGTTAATTTCGAGCGGCCAGGGAAATCATGTATATAGCACTATGGCAAGTTGGGAGGAGATCGTGTCAGACAGGCCTAGATCTGAATCCGGCACACTAGCTGTGGGGCTCCCCATTCCTCAGTTTCCCCCTTTTCCTCAGTTGTGTGGAGGGAATGCCCTTAGCTCTGTGCACAGTGCTGGCCCACACATGGTGAGCCCAGCAGATGACGATGAGTATGGCGGTACCTGTGTCACACTACAGCCCACATAGTCTGTCCGCTAGTGGCTGGTGCAAGATGTGCCCAAGCTGGGGGGCAGGGCATTCCAGAGCCAGCTCTGCCACCAATGGGCACCAGATCCTTGAGCAAGGCCCATGCTCCCTCTGCCGAGATGTCCTCCTGGGCAGCTGCAGTCCTGGCAGGTAGGATTCCCCTGGTGGCCAGAGGTTTGTGAGGGTGTGTTTCCATAACAAAGTACTGCAGACCAGGAGGCTTAAAGAGGAGAAGTTTATTTTCTAACAATTCTGGAGGCCAGAAGTCCGAGATTAAGGTGAGGACAGAGTTGATTCCTTCTGAGGCCTCTCCACCAGGCTTGTGGGCAGCCATCTTCTCCCTGAGCCTTCGCAGGTCATCCCTCTCTACCTGTCTGTGTCAGGTTGGACTAGGGCCCACCCCAGCAACCTCATTTAATCTTAAAGACCTCCTTAAGGGCCCTATCTCCACACACAGTCACATTTTGTAGTACTGGGGGCTCAGATTTCATGTACGATTTTGGAGGGACACAATTCAGCCCCTAACACGAGTGCAGAGCCAGCAGGGGGCGCCTGGCTGGCCATCTCAGCTGTCTTCTGCCCTCCATGGCTGCTGTGTTAGGATTATGGAGCTGGAAGGGACCTGGGGGTGCTCCAGCCCAAATCCACCCACCCTCACAGAGGGGAGACTGAGGCCTAGAGGAGGAAGAGCAACCATTCAGGGTCAAGGAGCGGGTATGGCGGAGCCAGAGCCTCCACCTTGTTCAGCGCAGGTCCTGGCATGTGGACAGAGACACACGTTTCTTCTCCTAACCCAAGAGTGGGCAATGACGTAGCCATGGAGATGCTCACCTCGGCATTACCACTAACAGCAAAAGTTACAAACCACCTAACTGTGGGGAGTGATAGAATATGTCAGCCTTTCAATCATTCATTTATTCAACACATATTTCTGAAATGCCTACTATGTGCCTAATAGTTACTAAATGCCTGCTATGAAACTGCACTGCCCCAGGCCCTGGGATTTAGCAGTGGACAAAAACAAACTCCCATTGGAACTGACATTGTAGGTGGGGGTGAGGGGACACTCTAGTAACTGTGTCTGTGAAGTCTCCAAGGTTAGGAGAAAATGCTTAGGAAAACAGGTTTAATTTAGCAAACAGCTGAGGGTGAAATTCTGTATTATTTAGGATCTCAACTCTACAAAATCATGAGGGAAAAAAGACGAGAAGAAAACACATCACAGTGTGCACAGTGTCCATCTGTAGGTGGCCAGAGAAAGAATAAGACTTCCCTCACCTGCATCATTATCCTTGCCACATTTTCCCGGGTTTCTTCACTGTGCGCATTTTCCGTTTGTAATGAAAGATCCAGTGCAGAAAAGACAGCCAGCGTCGCTTCCAGCCCTGAGGGGGACATGCGCTGGTTTGGAAATCTGTGTCTTGGGGAGGGGTCCAGAAACTACCTTCTGCAGAGCCTGTGTACGGAAGGGAGGTGGCTTCCCAGCACTGGGAGCTCAGCACAAGGGGCTGCACGGTGCTGGCTTTCCCTGTGTGGCTCCCTTCCGAATGAGGCGCAGCAGAAGACAAATCCTCCTGACCCAGAAATCCATGAGATTGCATCTGGAAAGGACCACCATGGCTCAGCCTGGTCACCTCCAAGCTCTGACCTGCTTTTCCTTGATGTGCAGGGTTACTTCCTAACCTGCACCCAAGATCCTTTGGTTCTTCATGGTTTCTGTCCAGGCGATAGTTTAGGGATAGTGTTTTTTTTTGAAGTCAAGTCTTGAGTTTGATGAACTCCTCGAAAGTCCTATCTTACTGTCCCAGAGAAAGAAAGGAGCATGCCCCTGATTCACAGAGAAGCCGCCTGTCACACACCCTGGGCTTCCAGGGCCTCATCTGGGTGGCAGGGGCGCTGTGAGCCGGTGAGAGGAAATTGGCAAGACTGGGAGATGGAGGGAGAGAGGAGGAAGGTCTCTACCCTGTCCTATCACTGGCCTTTTAAATGGGTGCTGCCTGTCCTCAGGGCCAGACCAGGCCACAGTTGCTGACACCCGCAGGTGCTGGGTTGCTAGGCTGCTGGACAGATGCCCAAACCCAGAGCCTGGGTTCTACAGTCCCCTGTCTGTGCAGATACCTCAGAGGCCTTGCTTGCTGCACCCCCTGGCTGTGCCCCTGCCTCAGTAGGACTGCGTCAGACCTATCCTGAATTCGGGTCTTGGGCTCCCACCCCAGCTGCTGCCAGCTGTCCTTGTTGGTGCTCCAGCCTCCTGTTCTTCCTCTGTCGCCACCTTTCCCCGCGGCCTTGTAGGGATTGAGGGTGCCTGGCACAGGGAAGGGGCTCAGAGAGGTAGTTAAAACTGTGCGACAGGAAAGCACGGGTCGTGCTCAGTGGTAGCTCATGGTGCCTGGTGCTGTTGACAGGGATGTCTGCCCAGGCAGCCCACGGCAGGCCTCCACCTGCGACGTCCTGCCTGGCCCCCGGGAAGCCCCAAAGAAGCACACCTCTGAGGCCGGTACCCCGCGTGGAGCAACCTGAGTCCAGTGATCTCTGTTTACTCAAGGAATTTTTCCATTGCCACGGCTGCTTGGGGTATCTAGGGTGTCGGGCAGCACCCAGGTAGAGCGGGCTTAAATGTCACAACAGCCGTGGCTTGCAGAGCACTCCTAATGGGCCCCGGCCTAGACGCTTGTATACGTTTCCCCCTGGGATCCTCACAGGACTACTCAGGGCTGCTGGGGTGCCCACGAGGTCCTGTCAGTTGCCTGGTACCCCACGATTTGTAAAACGGCAGAGCTGGGGTTTGGGCCCCAGATGTGCATCTCCCTAGCTGGTGGGCTCTGTCCGTCTGTCCTCCACCTTCAGCTTTTACCGACCACCATGGGTGATTTCATGTGTGCTGAGTGGTTTGGATAAGGCTTGGCCCAGCCGGGGGCATCACAACAATGCTTCCCGGTGGGGTCTCACACACCGCTTCTCACTGGAGCCAGGAAGCATCATCCCACTTTCCGGACATAGCACAGGGCCGCGAAGGCAGAACCTGAGCCACGCCCAGCTGTCTGCCCCCAGATCTGCTGTCTCCTCTGCTTTCTATGGGGTTCCTGCCCGAGGCCACCGCATGGCCCCAGCGATCCTCCCTAAGAGCTTTCACCATGAGAGAGCCCCATGTGCCTCCCTGTACCCTTGACCCTTGGTCCAGCTGTCCTGCCCCTGCCCCGAGCCCTTGGATACTGCTGGAGCTGTTTCCCTCAAAGGCAGCTATCCCCACTGGCCTTGGAGGTTCTCCCTACCTTGCTCACATAGCTCGGCCCCTCACCTGGGCCCCTGTGTAGCTTTGGGTGAGTCATCTTCCCTCCTGTGCCTCAGTATACCCGTCTGTAAAAACAGGGGCCCCTGCCACCCTCAGTGTGTGCCCCGCTTTCTTCTAACAGCCCCCCATGTCTGGGTGTGAGGCTGAACCTCCCTGCGGGGAGACATGTCCATCAGCCCTTCTCATCTGACATTTTCACAGTGTTTCCTGCCAGGCAGGGAGCACGTGGCCTTCATGCTGAGGTTCCCTGGTGTCGAGGGAGGTTTCTCACCTCCTGTCAGGTAAGCAGCATCGTGATGTCTGCCTGATGCTTGAGCTTGGAGGGCAGCTGCGTCCGTCGTGACCGTGGGAAGCACCGGGCGGTGGAAGGTGGTGCCCGCTCGCCCTTTGATTCCACAAACAGCAAGCCTCCAGGTTCCAGAGTGGTTCTGATGCTTCCTTCCCTCAGTGGGCCTTCCATGCAGGCTGGTGGCAGCCTGGCAGGTAGTAAGCAGGTGCCATGGCGGGTGACGTCTGCGGTAGCTTTGTGCCACTTTCCCTTGGCCAGAGAGTTCTGAGCATTAGGGGGCAGTCTGTGTGCGTCACAAAGTACAGTGGCTTTGGGGTCAGGTATACCTGGGCTCTAGTCCCAGTGGTCACTTGCTGGTGTGTCCCTCTTAGCAGGTTCTTAACTGCTCCTTGCCTCAGTTTCCCCTCCTGAAAAGTGCAGGTGATAACACCTGTCTTGGGGGATTGCTGGCAGGCTAGAGATGGGGAGTGGTGCCCAAGGCCTGGGTCACAGCAGGCACCAGGAAGCAGGTGGCATGGTCTCTGTCACAGCCAGAAATGCCCTCCCAGTGCAGGACAGACCTGACATTGCACCCTGCCTCGTGCACTTTGCACCAGCTGTGCCCCAGGCTGGGCGCCACTCCCTCTCTGCTGGTTCTGCTCCCTCCCCTGCCCGGCCTTGCCTAAGTCCTGTTTGCACCATCTGCGCCAGGACAGGCAGTCCCTAGAGCCACCCAGCTCCAGGCTGCGGTGGTGGCAGCATCCTCCTGGGGCCTGGTGTTTTGAGTCATGGTCCCCTGAGCAGTCCTCACTCTGCACAGCAGCCAGGGCCCCTCCCGCCGCCTGTGCGGAGTGCACGTGCTGGACGTTTGTGGCCGCGCTTTCTTCACTCGTAGAATGACGGAGGCGGAGAGGCGGTCTGGGAACGTGATTCCAGCCAGTGGACCAAGGAACTGATGTCGCTGCAGTGCACAAAGCTGGCTGGTCCCACGGGGTCTGTCCTAGTGCTTGCCTGAGAGGAGGTGTTTCCTGAATGCCGAGTGGAGGATGTATGACAGGTGGAAACCAGTCCCCCTCAGCGCGGCCTCCCGGCTGTCCACTGTCTCTCTGGGTTCAGGACTCACAGCCTGGCCTCTCCCTGGCCCTATGCTTCTAGAGGACTTCGGTGTCCCCAGGATCGTATGTGGAGAATGGCATCTCAAGCCCTGCTGGTGCTGCAGTTAGACAGGAAGTGCCAAGAAAGAATTCTAAGGACTGTCCCCACGACCTTCCTCTTGGCAGCCGGTTTCAAATGCCTTCGTGACGTTCCGAGCTCTTTGCCCCACAACTGTCTCCATTTAGGCTCCCTGAGTGGTGCAGGTGGTTTACCAGGGAGGTGACCCTGGAAGCACAGGGGAAGGGGGTGAGTCAGGGAGGGTGTTCGGGTGGGTGGAACCACTCTGCAACTGGGGCGTGGCTGGAGGCACAGAGGGGTCTGTGTGCCCTGGGTGACTGACCACAGGGCGAGGTGGGTCGCGAAGCTGCCCACTCCAGCGGCTCCCACAGGGCTGGGGTCTGGTCCAGCCTCATCCTGGGGTGGGCCTCTCTGTCCAGTCCCTGGCAGCCCCAAGGGCTCAGAGCTATTCCAGATGCTCCTTTGGTCCCTCAACAACCGGTTTTTGAGCACCTGCTGGGTGCAAAGTGCCGCCCAAACAGCCTGCATCCTTCCCGCCACCTTCTCCCACCCGCCCCCATCCGGGACCCCTCCTTTCCCTCTCAGCGTTCCTCTTCTCGCCGGGGCCGTCGCATCCCTATCCCCCTCTGAGCTGGGGCACAGACAGAGCCAGGGGGCCTGTGGAGGACCTGTCTGGTTCTGGCTGCGGTTTGGCCCGGGGCAGGTGCTGCCACTGTCTCAGTGCCCCCTCATGTGGTGGGGAGGGGCTGAACAATGGCTCCCAAAGAGGGCTCTGTCCTGATCTCCAGCCCCATGTCTGTGTTACCCCACGTGGCAAACCAGACAGATCAGACATGACTGAGTTCAGGACGCACACAGGCGATTGCTCTGGATCGAGGGTTGCCCATGTCACCATGGGGGTTCTCGCTAACAGAGGGCAGCAGGGCCAGAGAAGGGAAGAGGACATGGCAGAGGTGGGGGCAGAGGAGTCTCTACTGCTGGCTGGGAAGACAGAGGGGCCACATGCTGAGAAACACCAGGGGCGGAAGCTGGAAGAGGTGAGGAGGGGTTGCTCCCCAGGAGCGGTGGAAGGAGCAGCCCTGCAGGCGCGTGTCGCAGACTCCGACCTCCAGGGCTGTCGGATAATCAGGTGTGCTGTGCTGAGTCCCGGGTGCAGGTGGCCACGCCCTCCTGTGTTCCCTGCAGGGTGGGTGAGGTCGAGGGTGAGGGATATGGAAACATTTGTAAACTGGAGATTGTTCTGGAGCTTCTCCCAGAACGGCACAGTGTCATTTCACTGCACAGCATGCAGGGCCTCTCCGGCCACTTGTTCTTGGTTGCCTGAGTTAGAGAGCTGTTTGGTGAACACCTGGGAGTAGAAAATGTACAAATGAGGATACCCACTGAAGCGGGGAGAAGACAGTGTTTGCTGAGACCCTCCCACGCCATGCCACGGCCTCACTCAGCCTCACGCTCTCCCAGGGCAGAGGGGCCATCCCCCCGGCTCCGGACAGCCTACAGGTGACCAGCCTGCAGCCCTTCTGACTTGGGGGACCTGCACACACCATGGAAAATGCTGTGAATGTCACTTCTGATTATCCCCACCTTACCAAGGAGGAAGCTGAGGCTCGGATGTCCAGTGGCGGGTTGGGATTCTAGCAGGGCTCCTTGTGCCAACGTCTGTATCGCTTCCTGCTGGACGGGGTCCTCATGGACACCCAGAGGCCTGCCTCTGTTGTCAGTGTCAGCACACCTGGATCCAAATGTTGGTGGAGCTTTGATTTGTCTAGTGTCTGGGGGCCCTGGGTCTCGGCATGGCCTGACTCTCCTTGGTCGTTAGTTACCCTGAGTCTCAGCACAGCCCAACTGTCCCGGGTGTCTCGGGAGCCTGGGTCTTGTGGTGTGTGAGCAGCTCCAGCAGAGCCAGGAGACCAGGAACCAGTTGTGGTGTCACCCTCAGGAGGCCCCTCTACCACTGGGGTTGTCCTGGAGGACCCTATAGCTCCCGTGTGGTTCGGATCAGTGGGCAGAGGGACCTGCCCGAGGGGCGTACCTTTGCCTTCAGGCAAGCAGACGCTGCGGTGCACACTGGCAGGGGAGTGGCCGACACTGCGCCCCCAGTGTGGGGCCCAGCGCCGTCCTGGGGCCTGCACTGCTGTGTGCATGGACCCTGTAGTCCTTACACCAAATCCCCTTGCTCGGTACTTCTGGTAGCCCCACTTCACAGGTGGGCAGAGGCCAGGGAATTAGGGAGCTCCCCCAGGGTCATTGTGCTGGTTGGCACGGTGCTCACTGCCAAGCCTGCAGTCCTACCTGGCGCACCGCGGCACCCCCAGCATCCTGAGTATGGCCCCCACCTCCCGTCACCCCAGCATCAGTTTAGGCCCAGAGCCTCCTTTGGGACCCAGTGGGAAGGCCTCCCTGGGACCGCGGTGCTGCTTGGATCACCGTTTGCTGCCAGGCCTCTCGTCCCACCAGCTAATTCCCTGCTCCGGCCAAGCTGGGCCTGTCTAAACCTCGCCAGGCCTGGGCCCACTACGCGGGAGCTTCGTGCTGCCCCCGCTGCTGCCTCTCCCTGTCCTCCCTCGCCAAGGAGGGCGCTAGTGGCAGGCCGGGTGAGGGGTTTTCCCCAAGAGTGGTCTGGCCGCCACCCGTCAACACCTGCTTGCCTGGGCCTCCAGGGGAGCCCACGAGAGTTGGAGTCGGGGGTCTCTGGCGGTGCCCTGACTCATGCCCCCTCTCCTGGGATATTGGGCCCAAGGCACTTTTCTTTCTTTCTTTTTTTTTTTTTTGAGACAGAGTCTCACTCTTCTTGCCTAGGCTAGAGTGCCATGGCGTCAGCCTAGCTCACAGCAACCTCAAACTCCTGGGCTCAAGCGATCCTCCTGCCTCAGCCTCCTGGGCTCAAGCGATCCTCCTGCCTCAGCCTCCCGGGTAGCTGGGACTATAGTCACGTGCCACCGTGCCCGGCTAATTTTTTCTATTTTTAGTTGTTTGGCTAATTTCTTTCCATTTATAGTAAAGATGGGGTCTCGCTCTTGCTCAGGCTGGTCTCAAACTCCTGAGCTCAAGCGATCCTCCCACCTCGGCCTCCCAAGGTGCTAGGATTACAGGCGTGAGCCACCGCGCCCGGCCAGACTTTTCTTGATAAAAGGGTGAGTCACACATTAAAGAAAGGTGCTCCATGCAGGCCAGTGCTGCCAGAGCTGGTCCCTCTGTCATCTGGAGACTCAGGTCACAAAACTTCTAGCACTGCAAAAAGGCTACACGCGAATGTCCTACAGCTGCTGTAACCACACGCTGGGGGGCTTAAAACAAAAGAAATCGATTCTCTCACAGTTCTGGAGGCCAGAAATTCAAAATCAGTACAACTCGGCCAAAGTCGGTCGAAGCAGGGCCGCGCTCCCTCTGCAGGCCCTGTGGGAGAACCACCCTTCGCCTCTCCAGCTGCGGTGGCTGCCACATTCCGTGGCTCGTGGCCGCGTCTCCCTACTCTTTGAGGCCAGCACCTTCAAACTTTTGTTCAGTCTTCATGTGGTCTTTTCCGTGTGCGTGGAATCTCCTTTTTATGAAGATACATGTGGTGACATCCAGGACAGTCTCCCCATCTCACATCCTTAATTTACACATCTGCAAAGATCCCCCACTTTAACCATATAAGACCATAGTCATGGTCCCGGAGATTAGGGATGTCTTTGGGAGGCCACTATTCAGCTGGCCACAGGCAGTGTCTTGGAGTGTTTTATTTCTGGGGCTGATACCTTTTCTTCTCCCTATGGGGTCTTGGGAACAGCTGAGAGAGTGAGAATTTCTCATAGGATAAAAAAATCTTACCCTAACTCAGCTAAATTTAAACATCTGGTGAGCCAGACACTGTCACAGCCTGTGGATGGGAGCATCGGTTTGTAAAGTTAGGTGACAATGTATCAAGCCTTGAATACATTCATGCATTTTGATAGAATAATGCTGCTTCTGGGAATCCCTTCTGAATGACCGGTGCAGACCTGGGCGTAGAGAGCCACGATGGCAAGGGTGACATACTCCACGGGTAAATGTCCGGCCATAGAACGCTGGCTCCATAAATGACTGCCCATCCATAGCAACATTCGCAAACGCAGAGGGCTTAGGACTCAACATCACTGAGGACTCTAAAGAGCTTTTGCTTATGTGGATTATATTTATTGATATTTACTGTATTAGAACTTGAAAGAGAATTTTTAGAAAATTTGTAAAATTAAGTAAGAATAATGAACTCTTTTCATGTTAACAGAAGAGCATTTTTACTGAGCTGGGCACAGCTTTACAGCTTTGCAAATCTCATTAATATCTGGCTTAATAGGGGGTGGCTGGATTCTGATGTCCGGCTCTGTATTCAATCAGCTGTCATGTCGCATGCCACGCAGCCTTTGCAGAGCTTCGTCACACACTCAGGAGGAAGTGAGTGAAAAGGGGAGATCACATCTGAGTGTTATCACGAAAATGGTTTTGACCGTGCTGAACCCTCAGTGGGGTCTTAGAGACCTCCAGAGGTCCCTAGACCACACTTTGGGAACTGCTGATAAAAGCTGGAATATTATGCAATTATTAAAATGATTATAAAGAATTAATAAAATATATGTGTTAAAGCTGGTGACAGATGAAAAATACAGGACACAAAATTTCATACATAGTCTTTGCAAAATATGCAGAAATGTGCACTAGAAGAAATGGGATAGGATTATGGGCAACTTTTCCTTTGTTCCTAACGCTTTGCCGTTTGATGTCTTTCCTACTTATTCATTTTAAGGATACACAAGTGACGGGTTTGCTCAGTACTAGGTCTCAAGGACACTCCCTTAGAGAGCAGCTGTCAGACTACCCGGCGCCCAGCCAGGTCTCCTGGCTCTAGGACGGTGTTCTTATTCTCTATTTTGGGAGGTCAGACTCTCACCACGGAGCCAGGGCTGTGAGGGCGTCAGCGTGTCAGAGCACAGGGACCTGAAGTGTGTGTGTATGCAACTATTATGTACCCATCATAACTAACAGTTTTTTAAAAGGTAAAAAAAAAAACCAAAATAAAAAATAAAATAGAGTATGTATGTGAGTGCGTGTGTGTGATCTGGTGATAAGGTAGTCTATGGTTATAAAAGACAGGGAGTTGCTCTGTAACAAATACCACAGTTGCTGACGAGAAATTAGGAGCTGGTCTGAGATTCCCTGTCCTCAGCTGGAATGCCGGCAGCCAGCCCGGCTTAGCAGAGAGCTAAGTATATCTTGGATGTGTGCTGGCAACCTCGGGAACCCTGGCCGATGACCGGAGTGGGACCCAAAAGGAGTGATTGATTTGTCCATTAAAAATCGGTACCTGCCATTTGCAGAGTATCCGGTAACACTTGGGCATGGTGGAGAGGTCCCTTTGGGGTAGATATCACTGCTCCCAATTTGCAGATGTGGCCACCTGGGTGAGACCAGAGGCACTATGTGCCCGAGGCCACGCGGCTGGCTAGGGGGGCTGGGCTCCTACCAGCCTGCCTGGCTCTCAGAACCCACACCCAGTGCCGCCTCCCTCAGACCATATGTCTCCCCACCCGGTTCTTCCAGATTGAAGCCAATGGGGGCAATGACTCCTGTGCCTGATAAAAAAATGTCGCTTTTCTCCATGGGTGTTTTTATGCTTTTTAAAGAGCTCACACTCGATCAAAGGGGCGCTAGCGGTTGTTAGAGCAGAGTAGCGGTAGCACGGCGACAGCCCTGTTGGAGCTTGTGCGGCTTCACCTCGAGTAGTTCTTGCGGCAGTGCGGGGGGCAGTTACAGTGACTCCCTGTTTCACAGGTGGGGACGCTGAGCATAGCGACGTTGAGAAGCATGCCTGGCGTCACCCTGCTGGTCGGCGGCAGTGCTGGCCTTGAACCCAGCAGCCCTGCCCAGACTCTGCGCCGTTGCCGAGCCGCGTGTTCTCCCTCCACAGCCTGCACTGGACGTGGGTCGGCTGCTGATCCAGCCTTCTCACATCCTCTCTTAGCACAGCGTAAGGGCTGTGCACGAGCCATCTATATGTTTGCGGTTCTCAGAGGCTTCCAAACAGACTAGGTCCTCTGCTGGCTGCCCTGGGGCGTGAAAGGTGGATTCTGAAAGGGACCTATAACCAAACCATCCTTTTCTTACCTAAATGTGACTCCAGCCTCCAGGGTTGGCAACTTGGAAAGAACATCTTGTTGGAACGAGGTCTTCTAGGTAATTTCTGCCCCCACCCCAGGCACCAGGGGCTGCCCCCCCATTGCCACTCTGCTCTGAGCTTTGGCAGTTCCCCTCCCCTGACTCTGCAAGGCACCCCTGTAGCCCAGCAGACCTCAACAGGGCTTAGCTCTGTATTGGGAGAGAGGGGACAGCAGCCTGGGCCACAGCCTGCACCTCCATGGCATTGACCTGGGGAGCCCCTGCAAGACAGCCTGCAGGGCAGGGCGTGGTGGCTTCTCCCTGTGAACACCCACCTCTCCCTGAGCCAACTGACACCGGGAGGGACACCCCCTCGCAGAAGCCCGAGGCCTGCTGCAAAGGCTCAGCCCCACCCAAAGTCTCCTGGGCAGCCGTGTCCTCTAACATGCAGCCAACCCAGCATCCATAGGTTTGTCACGGTACAGAGGTGGTGGCTCCACCTGAGTGCACCAATCCCTGAGCACGCATGGGATGTGACCGTACTGCAGCTCTTCCCTCCAGGAATGCCCAGCCCATGTAGTACATGATAACAACACTCAGTGAGAAAGCACATCTCAGGGGGCTATGGGGAGAAGCAAACTGGGCCTAAAAGAAATACTGGCAGGCTTCCTGAAGGAGGTGACATCCAACCAAGTAGGAGTCAGCCAGACAAAGTAGCGGGAGAAGGGCATCCCGGCAGCACGGACAGCGCATGCGGAGCCCCGGTAGGGGG
Organism: Indri indri; assembly: GCA_004363605.1. Classification (NCBI taxonomy): domain Eukaryota; kingdom Metazoa; phylum Chordata; class Mammalia; order Primates; family Indriidae; genus Indri; species Indri indri. The sequence goes on from RJWJ010009328.1 coordinate 26,070, forward strand.
AGGGGTCGTGTTTGAGGAACTTCATTTGTGCCCTCACCTTAGGCCCCAGGTAAGGTGCAGGGTACAGGGTGCAGAATGCAGGGCAGGGGCTGCACAGTGCTGTTGGGCTCTAGTGCATTGTGGTCTCCCGCACCTCACACAGGGCCGGGCTTGTAGCAGGTGCTCCCTGATGCTGAGAGGAGCTCTGGCCTGGGAGCCCATGAGTCAGTGTTGGGGGAGGCTCAGTCCTTGGAGGGGTGGGTGGGGGTGAAGATGGTACAAAATGCAGATTCCTGGGCCTGGGACACTCTGAAAGAGCTGGTGGGGCCCAGGATGTGCATTTTTCAGAAGCCGCCAGGTGATGCTGGGCTGAGCCAGGTTTGGGGACTGTCCGTGTCGACAGCCTTGTCAAGATGTCTAGCCATGGGGTTGGGGGGAGGACCGAACTGGTGTGGCTGCGGCTCCAGGGAGGACTTGGGCATTTGTCCTCGCAAGTGGTGGTGGGGAGGACCTGCAGAGGGGAGGGAAGCAGCTGTGAGTGTGCAGGGGACAGGTGCTGAGGCCGCATCCCCGTGTCTCCCCACCTGTCTGTTGTCTTCCCTGTCCCCCTTCCCCAGACCCAAGGAGGGCCAAGCCCGGCCGAATTCCACAGCTGGATTGGGAATAGGTGGTGCTATCCTGAGGACGGGGCATATCCCTCGGGGCTGCTCAACTGAGGAAGCAGCAGCTTCGTCTGACCTTGCAGGGCAGAGTGTGGGAGGTCAAGTGTGAGGCTCCTGCTTCGGAAGCCCCAGGTCCCCTCCCTGGGCACCAAGTGGCCAGGGCCACATATCAAGGACACCAGCACCCATGACCCACCCCTTGGTGGCTGACCCCGGCAGTCCTCGCAGCCCACCCACATCCCTTTTCATAATTTCACTTAAAAAGAGAAGAGGGCTGGAGTGGGGGCACCAGCTTTGAGGCTTTAAACTGCGTCTTGTGAAATCTGGTGAAAGCTTCAGCTGCTGGGCCGTGAGGGCGATCATGCAGCTGGGTGACGGGGCGTGTGCCCTCTGCGCCTGAAGGTGGAGCGTCATCATGAACGTGCTGCCAGCACATGTGCTGGGTGCTGGGGGCCTCGGTGCCGGCCCAGTGGGGCATTGTTGGGCAGTGAGGGGAGGTGGACAGTCCCTGCCCTCGGGAAGTGCAGGCGACAGGGAGACTGGCCAGGAGCAGATGGTCACAGGGCGGCACTTGGTGCTGTGCACACTGAGACCCAGAGAATTGGGGCCGAGGGGCGGGGGGGGGGCTCGAGCTGGTAAGGAGACCCTGGCCTCACTGTCCAGGCCTCACTGTCCCAGTTCTGGGAAAGAGGGTTAGTTATGCCAGGAATAGAACCTTCTGTGTCCCATGGTATTGCCTGACTCTGAGGCTGCAGCAACTTAAAAGAAGGAGCAGCATGGGCTGGGTCTGCGGCTTGTCCCCGTTGCACCAGCAGTCAGGTTCTCTGTCCACTCCTGCAGGGAGCTGGGGACCCTCCTGTCCTCTGTGTCCTGCTCGGTGTCAGCGTGAGGGTCTCGCTCGGGCATTTCTGCATTCTCTGAGTACTCAAAGCTCGGAGGGATGTTGGGAAATTTGGAACACTTGGCCCCAGCATGCGGAGGAAAGAAATTTCAAGTTGGAACTAGGAACAGCTTGGCAAGTTAGCACATTGTTGCAAATTCTCCTTTTTCTTAGAACTCAGAATCACCCTCACAAATAGGTCTCCTCTGGGCAAACCTGCATATCTGTCTGCTCCGAATACTAAGCAAAACCTACGCCTAAATGAAGCATAACCTACCCTTCCCGTTATGGAAGCTGAATATTCAGATATCGATTACTTGACCCAAATCACATTAATGCGTTTGGCAGAAGCCGTTTCCCTGGGTGTCCACGAGCTTCAGGTGAACAAAAGCGAATTGCAGGGAAAGCTCTGGACGAAGCCACATGTGGCTGTGGTTTGTGGAGGAGGCGGAGGGGCAGTAATTAACTGCAGGTCACGTCTGGGGCTGGACCTGTGGGGCGTATAATCAGTAAGATTGCAGCTTCTGTTTCCTCAGGGCCCAGCGCTCCGCAGAACACACACTTGGTTGTCTGTGGTCTCCTTAGGTTATACTGGAACTCTCAGAAATACTTAGGGCTCCATGGGTTGAGGGAGGGAGGTGGCCAAGGTCACACTGCCAGAAAGAGGCACAGCCGTGATCGGAGCTCTCGGCTGTCTGTCTCCAGCCCAGGCCCCTCCCACCTCCTTGAGATGCCTTGCAGGCTACTGAAAATGTGTAGACAGGCACATGGGCAGGGACAGGGCGTGGGTGAGGGCTGGTGCAAGGAGGCAACACCCAGCTGAGCTTGAGGTCAGATGCGATGACTTTGGGGGAAATGTCCACAGGCAGCAGGCGTTGCTGCTGATTTTCAGGAGAAAAGAGTTTTAGACACTGCACACCACTGAGGCATCACCTGCCTTCCTTCAGTTTCCTCCTCTTCAAGCTCATCTCGGCCCCCACCTCCCTGCCTCCCCCACCCCACGGCGCAGGAGGAAACACTCACTCCTCTCCCCTTCCCTCCTGCCACACGCGCCTGTGTGCCCCTCTCTGCTGGCCGCCGGGGGACCTTACAGAGGAGGCCCCAACCTCGCCTGGGTCACTGCTCTCACCTGTATCTTCTGGAGTATTTTCACCTTCATTATTGTCGTAGTTAGAAGTAGTGACCGTGGGATCAACAGTGTCACAGGCAGGATGCGCGCGCATTGTTGAAGGGGCAGGTGAGCAGAGAGGAGCCATGCGTGGGCTCCCACCATGCAGGAAGGACCCCTGCTGGCCGCTGCCGTGCTCCCGCTGCGGACATCCCCTTCTGGCTGGACTTGTTCCCTTTCCAGGCCTGCAGAAAGCGTGTCTTGCCTTCCTCCCTGAGCGCCCCTGCAAGGTCCCTGTGGCGCTGAATACCCTTCCACGGCCTCTTCCTTAGCTGCGTGTGGGATCCGACTGAGGGGCTCCTGAGTTGACCACACTCTCTCTTTCCTTCACCAGGTGGGGAGTGTTTTTTGCATGTTTAAATTTCATTATTTTATTGTCGTAAAACAGACACAACATAAAATTTACCATTTTAACCATTTTGAAGAGTACAACCGAGTGGCATTAAGCACATTCACATTTTTGTGCCGCCATCACCACCACCCATCTCCAGAACCTTCTCCTTTTCCCGAAATGATGCTCTGTCCCCATTAAACACTAATGTCCCCAGGCCATGCACCCAGCATTCTACTTTCTGTGTCTACGGACCTGACTCCTCCGGGGACCTCATGTAAGCAGAATCGTACAGGATGTGTCCCTTTGCGTCTGGCTTATTCCACTGAGCATCGCGTCCTCAGGGCTCATGCACATTGTAGCACGTGTCAGAATGTCCTTCCTTCGTAAGGCTAAGTAGCAGCCCATGGTCCGGGTAGACCACGTCGTGCTTGTGCGTTCGTCCAGCAGTGGACGTGGGTTGTGAACAGCACTGCTGTGAATGTGAGGTGCGCATGTCTCTTTAAGACACTGCTTCCTGTTCTTTTGGGGTTACGCCCAGAAGTGGAATCGCAGTGTCCAACGGTAAGTCTGTGAGTGAGTTTTTGAGGGGCCTCTGTACTGTATTTTGTAGCGGCTGCATCATTTGGCATCTGGTGGGGGCTGTTTCAAGGGCAGGAACTCATCAATCCCGGGAGGCCCCCTGCACAGGGAGGGGCTCCGCAGGCTGGCTGAGGGCTCGGCCCGCTCCTCTTGGCCACACCTCTTATGCCCTCCCTGCCATGCCCCCTGCCCACTGTGCTGAGCTGTTGGGGTCCCCACATGGGCCATGCCCTTCCCCACCCTGTGTCTTCGCACAGGCTGTCCTCCCTGCAGAAGGCCTTCCTCCCCTTGGCCTTTCAGCCAAATCCGCCAGCCACCTGCTCTACGGGGCGGACGCGCTGCTAACTCCCCCTGGCCTACTCGGCCTCCCCTCTGCTCTTGTCTCTGCTGAGGCACGACGTGCTTGTCCACTTGTCCGGAGTCTGCCTCGTGCCCTCTCTGTTTGCCTCCTCTGACGAGGGACTCCTGGAGCTGCCTCCCCCAGCTCGGGGTCCCCTGAACCAGTGAACCCCTGGGGCCTGAGCAGTTTGGGATCAGTGTACTCGTGGGCTCAGGCTACAGAACAAATGCCACAGCCTGGCAGCTTATGAGTTCCGAGGCTACAGTCTGGGGAGGGCTGCCTTGTGGTGGCGCCTTCCTGCTGTGTCCTCACCTGGTGGAAGGGACTAATGAGCTCTCTGGGTCCCCCTTGTGACCTAATCACCACCCCAAGACCCACCTCCTAATACATCACCTTGGTGGTTAGGATTTCAACATGTGAATTTTGTGGCAGACACAGATATTCGAACTGTAGCATAGCAGTAAGAGACCCAGGAGCTCAGTTCACCAGGCTCTGGGACCATTGGAGAGCTCACGGCCCGGGGTTTCCTGCAGCCTGAGCTGGGCAACTGGCCGCATGCCTTGGAAGGTTGAAGCTAGACCCAAGGCCATGCTGCAGGACGTGGGCCAGGCGGTAAGATGTAAATTTAGCCACGCTGAGCTGGAAAATGTCGTGCACCTTCCTTCCTGCGCTTCCCGTCAGTGTGAGTCAGGGAGTGGTTATTGTTATCAAATGCTCTGCAGACCACTGTTGTCTGGTGGGCCATGGGCCGCTGACCTGTAAAGCCAACCTTGTGGGGTGCAGCAGGTGAAGCCCCCTCCACTCAGCTCAGCAGAACCCCTCCCCTCCCTGGTTTGGAGGACTTCAACATAAGAATTTGGAGGGGACAAAAAACACTCAGATCACTGCAACACTTTAGCACATATCGATAGCAAACATCACCTTTATAAATGATGTCAACACCTCCCGTTGCCGCGGTTACAGCCAGCTGTCCTTTATAGATACTTGTTTACCTTTTCCCTTCCAGGATCCAGTCTGGCATCCTGCATTGTAAATGGTTATCATGTGTTTTTGTCCTTAGTGTCCTTTATTCTAGAATGTTCTTCCTGCCTTTTTCCTTTTCTGTTTTTCTTTTGTGCTGCCGACACATTTGAAGAGGCAGACCTGTGGCCTTGTGGTCTGTTTCTTCACATCTGTGTTCGGGCTGAGCATGGTGGGCGAGAGCCCTGCCTCGGTGACGCTGCGACCCCCCGCTGGGTCCGGCGGGGGCGCATGCAGGGCTGTTGGTCCCCGAGTGCTTTCAGACTTTAGCACATCTTGTGTGCACCCAGCATAGACGAAAATTCTTACACGTACATCTGTGCACCCACGTGCAAATAGACGCGTGAGAGACATTCCCGGAAGAAGTGGAATTGTTAAACAGGATGTCTTCTGCCAAACCACCCTCCCCGCTGGCTGTACCAGTTTACACCTCTACCCGAAAGGGTGTGAGAGCCCAGCCCCCGACCTCTCCTAGCCCAGCACAGGATGGGGTCATTCTTTTTGACATTTGCCAAATGAGGGGCAAGGGCGCACTCCCTGCCTCGCGGGGCTGGGGCTGGGGAGCCGCGCACATTTGTGTGTGTTCCGGCCATTTGTGTTTCTGTGGATTTCCTGTTCCTTTCTGTTCGTCTGTCTGATTCAGGAGGCGGATGGGGTGTGTGGACTGTGTTTTCCAGCAGGGAGGAGCTGCTGGTGGCTTCATTGTGGGTTCCCTTGCCGATGGTGCCGGGAGGGGTGTGTGTTGAGGGGTGGGGAGGACAGCAGGCAGCTTCCCGCCTGGGTGGGTGTTGTCAGCTGTGCTGGAAGAGAGGGGCTTCGGCCGCTCACCCTACGGTTGATGTTCTCACTGCAGATTTTCCTTGCTGGCTGCTCTGGGGGCTGCCCAGACCCACCAATGCGGTCCACGTGCTTTGTCTCGGCACTAGGCCTCCCTCTCCGCCCCTCCCCGGCCTCTTGCCGCCTGTCTCCCACTGGCCTTCGAGTGGAGCCTTCACTCCTCCTCTGTTGCCTTGGCAGCTTGGTGTCAATGCCCTGTCCTCAGAGGCAGGCACCTGCAACAACGTTGCTCTCTGCCTTCCTGCCCCAGTAAGTGGATATGCCACCCCCCAGGCAGGCCAGCATTGTAATTCGTTTACCTGTTTACTCTTTGTCCCCTCCCCCACAGCCTGCAGCTCCATGCAGGGTGGGACCCCCCTCTCTCTGTGCACCTGGTGGCTGACGGGCCCTCCCCCCATGCACCAAGTGCACTGGCGTTTAGGAGCACTCGGGACCTGCAAGACTCTAGTATGTGGAAGGGGACATCGGCCCAGCTAGTGCAGCCGTCAGATGTCTGGGCTGTTTCCACTGTGGCCAACTCTGGTCAATGCCTGGGGAGCTCTGGGAACCGCTGGGTCAAGGGATGCTCATGTCCCGCGCTGTCTGCAGAGATGCCATCCGGGGCAGCAGGGCCATGGGCCAAGCACAGAGGGGCAGGCCTGAGGGAGGAGGTCCCAGCCAAGTGGCGGTGATCTCAGTCTGGGAGGCCTAGTGCCCCTCCAGAGCTGGCATTCTGTGCTGGGGACCCGGAGGCCAGTCTGGCAGGAAGTGGGGGCTCATAAAGGTGGGCAGGAGAGAGGCAGGTGGGCAGCAGGGGTCGGGAAAGCTCATCATGGGATGTGGAGGTTTTGTGCCACTTCCCCAAGGCTGCAGATGGCCCTGAAGAAAGCGGGAAAGCCAGATTAGGGGTCACATTGCATCCCCGAAAAGATATGTTGATGTCCTAACCCCCAGGACCTTAGAATGTGACCTTGTTTGGAATAGGATTGTTGCGGGTGTAACCAATTAGGATGAGGCCGTGCTGGAGTGGGGGCCCTGACCCAGTGTGACCAGTGTGCTTAGACAGTATGAAGACACGCGGTTTGGGGGCAGGGGGCACTGTGAAGACGGAGGCAGAGGCCAGAGTGGCACAGCTGCGGCTGAGGAAGGCAGGACGAGGCCGCGAAGGGTTCTCCCCTGGGCCTCAGAGGGAGCATTGTCCCGACCACCCATGAGCTCAGCCTGTGCCTCCAGACGGGGACAGCGAACATCCTGTTGTTGGAGCCACCCAGGCTGCAGTACTTGTTACGGCAGCTACAGGACACCCATACAGTCGGGAGTCGGGAAACAAAGATGCCAGTTACCGTGCCTGCTGTGCACCAGGCCAGGCGCTGGGCATTTCCCACACATCACCTCGTTTGTCTCCCTGCAGCCCAGGTGGTGGCAGCCCCACTCTACAGACAAGGAAACTGAGGCTCCAAGAGGTAATGTTGCTGGGTCCAGCTCACAGGGCTGCTGAGCAGTGGAGCTTGTTCTGGCCCAGGTCTGCCTGAGTTGCACAAGGGCTGCCACTGGGTGAGGGACTTGGTTTGTGATGTGTGACACAGTCGCAGGATGGGAATGGCGGGTGCAGGAGGACAGTCTTGAGCGAGGTGTTCTGTCTTCTGACTGTGAGGCTTGGAGGGCATCCAGGTGGAGGCATCCAGTGTGCAGCTGGAGCTGGGGGTCCAGTGCTCAGGCAAGGCCAGGGCTGGGCAGTAGTCACCTTCCCCAGTGACAGGAGGATGTCTCAGATCCCCTCACATCTACATTTTTATGACCCTGAAAAGGCGTTGGTGTCCTCCTTGCTTTAAAGTCGAGTTGAAAATCTCAACCATCTGTTGCCAACGTTTTAGGCCTTGATCTTGCGTCTCAGCTTTGAAGCTGTGTTCAGAAATGAACATGTAAGTGACTGTACCCACTGATGTCACCATGATGGGTGGAAGCTACGCATTGGGCCATCAGGGAGGGAAGAATAGCATTAAGTGTGTGTGCCAGGGAGGAGAGTGCGTAGGGTTGGATCCTCGCGGCAGTGCAGCTTGAGTGAGCGTGCGGGGCCGCTGCAGCCTCTTGGGGCCACACGCTCATTTTCCACCAGAGCCCCTCTTCCTGTGCCGTTAGACCAGCTCGACAGCTGGCACCCAGCAGGTTGCTTTCTCCAGCAAACAGAGAAACGTCTGGGTACCCATGAGCCCTGAGTTCGGCCAGGCACAGCTGTGCTCCCTGGGGTGCAGGCTGCTACCAGGGGCTGGCAGAGGATGGCCAAGAGTGTGGGAGAGTCGGGGTGGGGGGGTCCTTCCAGGAACTTGTCAGTACCGCCCACCCTCCCTGTGCATAAAGAGCTCCTCACTCTCTTTTCCTGAATTCGTCAGTTGTCATCCTGGCCCCGCCCCCGCGCTGTTAGGACACAGCTGTAGAGGTTAGCATTGAATTTTCTGCACTGCAGGTGGGGCCCCAGTCCTGGGCATGAAATCAGTTTAGTGGGTCACGGCAGTGCTCGTTATGTAAGAAGGCGAATAGAAAAATAGCAGAGCACATTGCCAGTAATAAAAGTATAGTTTTGAAAATTTTTTTTATAACTTTATATATTGTATTAGTTAAGTTATTGCTGCATGTGGTAGGCTGAGGAATGCCTCCCCCCATATGTCACGTCCTAGTGCATACAACCTGTGGATGTTGCCTTATTTGGAAAAAAGGGTCTTTGCAGATGGGATCCCACGAAGGATGCTGAGATGGGGAGATTATCCTGGATTTCCTGGGGGGCCCTAAATGCCACCACAGTTATTCTTATTAGAGAGAGTCAGGGGGAGGTCACAGACAGACACACAGAGGCACAGAAGCCCGTGTGACCACAGAGCAGAGGTTGGAGTGATGATGCGGAGAGTCAAGAAGCACCCGAGGCTCCAGGAGCCAGACCAGGGAGGAGCAGTCTCCCCAGAGCCCCCGGGGATCGCTTGGCCCCACCCACACCTTGGCATTAGCCTTGTGATGCTGATTTGAGGCTTCTGGTCCTAGCCGTGCTGCCTGGACTCTCTCCCCCTCTCTGGGCCTGGCTAGTCCCGCCTCCCTCCCCGTGCCGGGCTTCAACACCCCCTCCTCCAGGAAGCCGCTGGCCCCCTGCAGGCTGGGCCAGGCCCTGTGCTCCTCTGGGCTGTGCCTGGCGCCATCCTGCATGTCTGGGCTCCGGCCAGGCTGAGTCCCTTTATGTCCCTGGCTTATCTATAAGGTGGGGATGATAATGGTGCCACCTCATTTAGGGACACTTAAATGACTTGATATGTGTAAAATATTGTACCGTAAAGCCTCTGAATGGCACCCAGCGCTGGTGACCACTCCATCTGTACTAGCTGCTGCAGTGGTTGGACTTGGACCACGGGGACCTTGAGGGGCTGGGCAGGCAGAGGGCCAGCCTCTGCCTACACCCCTCTGCCTCCTGAACTTTAGAGAAAATAACCTTAAGATAATGCCCTCAAGTGTCCTGGGTACTAACGACAGATTCCGCAGGGCCTTGGGCATCCACATGTCACCCCAGCCACTTTGTTTCTAGGTACCCAGCCCTGGAACCCATCAACACCCACGGGCTGAGGTCCTTGGAGAATGTTCTCCTTCTGAGCTGAGCCCTGCAGGACCTCCCTTGGGAGTTGCCTTTTGTAAAAACCAGATGCTTGGGGTGGACCAGTGGGCTGGGGGTGAGGGTGGGTCTGAGACTTCTCAGCTGTGGATGCAGAACCTTGGCGAGTGTTGAGTGTTGCGCGTCCTGGGGACGCCACTGCGTCTCTGGCACGCCAGTCTTCTGGTGCATCAGACTTCCCAGGTGTCTCAGAGCGTTGACATGGTCTCTTCTCAATGCTGCACGCTTGACTCTCCAGGCGGCCTTCATGTTCCCACCAGTGCAATGTCGGGGGCAGCCCGCTTCACTGGCTCTCTCAGCCCTGACTCTCAGACCCTGTTGCCCCCACAGCCCCAGCCAGAGCGCTGGTGGGAGCACTGGGGAGGGTGCATCTCTGGGGCTGCTGCTCAAAGACGTATCAGCGGGAGGGAGGGCTTCCATGTGCGTATACTTGTCGCATGAACACAGTAACAACAGAATGTTGCCCGCCAGGTGAGGTGTCAAGGTTTTAAGAGGTCCTGTGTCCTGGATTTCTCACTGAATCTTAGAAATGCTATCTTTAAACATCAGTCTCATAGCATGTCCTGGTCTAATCGCACTACCCAATATAGTGCTGCTGGCCACATGTGATTCTTTAAATTAAGATGCATTAAAATCAAATACAATGTAGAATTCTGTTCTGTATGTGCACCGGCTGCACTTCAGGTGCCCAGTGGCCGTGCCAGGCTGGAGGCGGCCGTGCCGGACGCGCAGATGCTGAGCCTTCTACCGCGCGGTGCTGGACTCTATGAGGTCCTTCATGCAGGGGATTTGGTGTGAGTGATGGGGCAGGAAGGCATCTGTATTTCTGTCTTTTATTCCCTATCTCTTAAAAATAGCATTTAGAGTGTTTTCTTCTGATTTCAAATGATGTATGTAGAACGTTTGGGAAAATATTAAAAGGAAACATGCCCCATACCACCAGCACCCAGACAAACCCATTATGAGTGGTCCTCAGGGACCTTTGACCCCAGCCTCGGTGCCTGGTTAGCATGGATGGGCACAGCCTACTAGAGGGCTGGCAGCCACGTTTGGGGCAAAGAACATGGGTCAGGGACAGGCAGGTGAGGTGTGTGATCCAGGGGCAGTTCCACAAAGCCCCACAGGCTGTGTGGCTATAACCAGCGCTTACTCCAGAGCTGAGAGTCCAAGATCAGGGTGCTGGCATGGTAGGTTCTGGTGGGGGCCTCTTCTGGGCTGCAGACAGCCACCACTTTCTTGCTGTATCCTCATGTGGTAGGAGGAGGGCTGGCAAACTCTCCAGCCTGCCCTCGAAAGGGCACTAAACTCAATCCTGAGGGCTCTGCCTGTAAGACCCAATCGCCTCCCAAAGGTCTGGCCTCCAGGTACCATGACACGGGGGATTAGAGTCCCTGCATATGAAGTCCATTGCAGTGGCCTTGGGCTGGACAATGACTTTGTCTCCATCCTATCTGTTGAGGTTTAGAGGTTTGTGTTTAAGCACCCGGGAGCACATCTGCAAACAGTGGGTGCTGTACAAATAGAGGGGCATCTTCTTGTGGTTACAGTGGCTCCTCAGACTTCAGGGTGCCTTGAACCACCAGAACCTTGTTAAAATGCAAGTTCCAAGTCAGGAGTTTGGGGGCCAAGCCTGATGCCGAAGCTGCTGGTCACACACAGCCGCTGGGAAGCAGAGGACAGTTCCGCAGGCAGAGGGCTGGCATCTGCGGGGCCCCTCCCCTGTGCAGGGCCCGCCGGGCTCTGTGTTAGTCAGGGTTCTTCAGAGAAACAGAGCTAATAGGAGATATGTGTGGGGAGAAGGCGTGGAGGGAGGGAGATCGATTGATTTGTCGTGGCAATGGGCCCACATGATAGAGTGTGGAGGCTGAGAGGGCCCACGACCCGCTATCTGCAAGCCGGAGACCCAGGGGGGCTGGTCGTGTGATTCAGTCTGAGGCTGAAGGCCTGAGGACCTGGGGAGCTGCGGGTGTGAGTCCTGGGGTACAAAGACTCAAGAGCCAGAAGCTCCGATGTCAAGGGCAGCAGAAGGCAGATGTCTCAGCTCAAACAGAGAGAGAGAGAGAGAGAGAGAAAGAGAGAGAGAGAGAATGGCCTCCTTCCTCGGCCTGGCTGCTCCATCAGGGCTCAGGGAATTGGCTGAGTCTGCCCATACCGGGAGGGAGATGTCCTCAGTCTACTGATTCTAATGCTAATCTCTCCCGGAAACACTCTCACGGACACCCAGAATAATGTTTTACCAGCTACCTGGGCATCCCATAGCCCTGTCAAGGCGACATATAACATAAGACGTCACAGAGGCCAAGCTCTGGGTCATTCTGTTGCTGTGCCTTGAGGAGGCTCAGCGGTTCCTCCACCTTCGGGAGCCCCAGCTTCCTGGGGCGATGTAGCCGCCTCATGAGGTGGAACAGGGTCCTTCCCAGGGGCTGGAGCTCCCAGGGTCCCTGCCCCTCCCAAGGGGCCTTAGACACCGACCGTCCAGCTTCCTGCTGCATTCTGGGCCTTGTTGGTTTCTGACACCTGAACAGAACCCTTTGCAGCCACCCTCGTTCTCAGGTCTCCACTGCCCCCGGCCCCCACCTTCCCGCCCCAGCCGCGCTGCAGCCTCATGCGGCCGAGGGCGTCTGTCCTCCCTCCTTTGTCCATGCCACTCCCTCGACTGGCCTGCCCTTGCCAACACTGAGCTGCTCCTCGTCCCCAGCATCTGTCGGGGCTCTCTCCTTCAGAGCGACCCCCTGAGCCCCCAGGAGCTGCCACCACCCGCCGAGTCACCCTTGGTTGGACACTGCTCACACGAGGTGTTTCCATGGTTTTCGGGCCCCTTGTGCCTGCGGAGCTGGCCCCACCCCCGCTCTCTCTGTGCCTCAGTTTTCTCACCTGGAAAGTAGGGATACTGGGTGTGGCACAGCACATAGGACTGGCTGAGTGCTCAGTGGATGGCTGCTATCATTGTCTTTGTCACCGTCACCATCATTGTTTCTGCCCTGAGGTAGCTGCAGAATAATGAACAGGGAAATTCTTTATAAGCAAAAAGGGGTCTAATTGTTTGCCTTGGATGCATAATTTGTGCCCATTTTTGGGTTCCGTGGGCCCACACACTCCTTGGGGGTTCCCCCAGGGCAGGCCAATTACCTTGTGCCCTTTCACAGGCAGGAGGCAGAGGTTTCAGACCAGTGTGACTGGTGCAAGTCGGATTAGCCATGCAGAGTGAGGAAAGTGCCCACGGCTGCCAGCACCTGCTTCCTGACTCTCTCCTGAGAGGTGATTGGATACGGTGTTTGGCCGCATGCTGGTACAGGGATGATCTGGCCAGCCCAGGGCTCCTAAGTAGTGTGAAATGGGACTTGTGCTCCAGGGTGTTGCCCCACAGCCTCTGAGTCGTGGGTTCTTGGCCTCTGATCACTGCATGATGATTTGCACAGATCATGTGCACGATTAACCTGTGCAGTGCCCACAGGCTGTCCCGCTGTCACTGCTGCGTCCGAGGCAATGTTCAATGTGTACATAGCTGACAGGTGCAGCGGGCGTTTCTGCCTCTAGAGATCTTCAAGCGGAAGCTCTCCCTGTCCTGAGGGGCAGCAGGAGCACAGGGAATTCCTTGGGGGCTGCACAGTCAGCCAGACCTGGGCGGAAGCCCAATACTGCTGCTCACTGCCCAGGGGCCTCCTGTAGTTGCCTGGGCTTCCGGAGCCTCAGTTTCCCCTCTGGCACATTGGGGCTATGTTGTGGGTTAAATAGGTCCCCCCAAATTTATGACGACCTGGAACCTTAGAATGTGACCTCATTTGGGTCTTTGCATATGTAATTTAGGTAGGAATGGAGATGAAGTCACAGTGGATTAGGGCGGGCCCTAGATCTGATGACTGGTGTCCTTATAAGAGACAGAAAGGATGCACACAGACACAAGGATGAGCAGGAGGCTCTGTGAAGACAGAGGCAGAGACTGGAACGACGCAGCCACAAGCCAAGGAACGCCTGGAGCCACCAGGAGCCACCAGCGGCAGGCAGGATCCTTCCCCGGAGCCTTGGAGAGAGCATGGTCCTGCTCTCTGGATTTCAGACTTCTGGCCCCCAGAGCTGCGAGAGAATCACTGCTGTTCGAAGCCCCCATTTCTGGGACTTTGTTAGGACATCCCCAGGACCGTGGTGCAGGCTGTGACTCCCACCACACGGGGATGGTGGGGGTTTGTGAACTTGCTAGTGCTGCCCCTGGCACGTGGGGGGTCAGTAAATGATCCTCACCCCCACAACTCCCTTTCCTGGGTGCCTGGGAGACTCTGGGAGTCTATTTCGGTGTGCTGGGAAGGCTTGGCCTACCCCTCATGGGCAGAGGGTGGCAGCTGCCACGTGACTCCCTGGGGACGCCCAGCCACGGAGACTCCCCCCATAGCCCCATGGGGGCCCAAGCCTTTGCGGGGACGGGGGTCAAGCCATGCAGAGGGAGAGCTGCCTAGCCCAGTGCCAGTGGCAGCTGTGCGAGGAACCTGCTTCAAGGCACACCATAGAAACGTCAGCTCTCCCAACGTTGCCATATAGGACGGGGCCCGCCAACCTACTTTGATAAAAACAGTGTCTTCTGACAGCTGGAACCCCACCTTCTGGCAAGGTGGCCTGCAGGGCGAGGGTGACTAGAAAGCTCTGGGGTGCCAGGGAGAGAGGCGAGAAGGGGCAGGGAGGAGGATGAAGTGGAGAGGAGGCCGGGCGGGGTCAGAGGCAGAGTTGTGGGGTGCACGGGGGAGCCCGAAGGTTCATCTTCCAGCTCCAGACAGGTCCTGCCCCCACCGTGAAATGCTTCCCTCCGTGTGAGCACGAAGCCAGGGCCCAGCAGCGCTCGTCTCTGGGCAGCTGTCTGGAGCCTACACTCCTGGTGCCACCCTTCTGGCCTGCAGGGTCTGCCCAGTGCCAGGGACCGGGACCCCTTGTCATCTCACCTGCCAGCTCCGCCACTTCAGGAAGCTCGTGGAGCTTTATTGATGGGAGCAGCTCTGGGCTAGGGCGGCTACAATGGCCTTGAAGCTGGACCAATGAGGCTTCAAGCCCCGACTCTGGCCTGACCTCGCTGGGACCAGCCATGCCAACTGCTTTCTGGGGCCTCAGGGACCCCATCTGTGGGCGGGGGGGGAGTGATTGTGGTTCCTCCCTGCCAGGGTGTTGTGAGTGAAAATAGCAGATACTCAGTATGTGTTCCCAGAAAGCAAGTAGCTGCGGCTGCCACGGCTGGGCTCGCCTGGCCAGAGCAGCACTCACTCCTGGCCTCAGAGCTGGGCCGGGCCACATCTCTCCCCGGCCTGGGCAGCGTGCTGGATTGTTCTGTAGAGACCTGTGGATTCCCAGAGCTGAGAACGGGGGATGATGTCCCCTTCCCAAATGGAATTTCCATGCCGGAGGCTGGGCGGGTCCTAGCTGAGCAGAGTGCGAGAGGTCTTCCCACGCCACGGTGCTTTCGGTGGTGGAGAGTCGCGCCGACAGCACAGAGCGGACGATGACAGCACGAGGAATGGCACAGGCCCTCATGTCCAAGTCCTCAAACAGACCCGGAGAAACCAGCACTACCGTTCCCAATCCACAGATGAAGGAGTGGCATCTCGCGATAAAAATATCCGTAAGGTAGATGTGGTTCTGTTTGTGTAAAATTATTTATGTAAAATTATAGTAAGAGCTAAAACTAAAAAATCTATAAAACTATTGGAAGTAAACATGGGAGTAAATCTTCATGATCTTGGATCAGGAAGAAATTTCTTAGAAATGACACCAAGAGCCTGAGCAACAACAACAAAATAGATAAACCGGATTTCATCAAATTAAAACCATTTGTGCTGCAGAAGACATCATGAAGAAAGTGAAAACACACCTCACAGAACAGGAGGAAATGTTGCAAATTATGTACCTGGCAAGGGACTTGTTTCTAGAATATATAAGCAACTCTTACAACTCAGTCATATGAAGGCAACATGCAAAGACTAGCCATTCGGATGGCTGGAATCAAAGAGCCAGATGTACCGAGGGCTGCAGCGAGGCTGTGGGGAAATTAGAGCCCGGGGGGAACAGCCCCTGCGGAAGACAGTCTGGCGGCTCCTGCAGGTGTCAAACACTGAGTGGCCAATGCGTAACCCAGTATGTCCCACCCAAAAGAAGTGAAAACCCATGTCCACACAAAAAGTTGCACATGGATGTTCATAGCAGCATTATTCACGTTAACGAAAAAGTAGAACCAAGCCCAAAGTCCATCAGCTGGAGAACAGATAAGCAGAATGTGGTCTGTCCACCCAGTGGAATATTGCTCCGCCACAGAAAGGAAAGCGGCACTGGCACCTGCTCCGACACAGAGGCTCCTGAGACGTTCTGCGAAGGCAAAGAAGCTGAAAGACCACATAGCGCGTGATTCCACGTATGCGAAATGTCCAGCACGGGCAAGTCTTGTGAGGCGGTGAGCGGTGCCCGGGCTGGGGGAGGGGGCGGGGACTGGGGGTAATGAGTACGGGGTTTCTTTATGGGGTGATGAAAATTTTCTAAAATTCATTGTGGTGATCGACACACAACTCTGTATCTCTAATCAAGTCGCTATCACAAAATGTGTACGCTGAGCACTTCTGCAGAGCTGGGTAGGTTTTGTGGTCGTGCTTGGAATTTTGTTTTTGAAGGGAGCGTTTCTGGGTCACCCTGGGCCAGGTGTAGACTCCGCCTTATGCACGGATGTATCAGATCATATATTATGTTCTAGGCGTGTGAGTGTGTGTAGAAATGCCTGGCGGAGTGGCCACCCAGGTGCTAAGTGGTCGCCTCAGAGTAGGATTGTAGGTGATTTTTACTTTTTCTCCAACTTTTAGGTACTGTTTGGGTTTCTAACCATGAGTCGTGTGCCTTCCATAACCGAAAAGAGTTATTTTTGTCATTGAACCCAGAGGAGTGGTGTCTCCAGAGGCTGGCAGTGGTCCCGGGTGGGGCTCCCACCCAGCGCTGCCCCCGCCACACCTCCTGGCCTGTCTAGAGGAGGGGGACCGTGTCACTGCAGGCAGGGTGTGAGCGAAATCCTGCCCGCCCGTGTTTGGCGCAAGCTTCTGGCTTTGGTTTGTGAGCTGGACCCTGCTGGTACAAGTAGAAGGCCCCCGGGGCCCAGGGGTTCGCAGGCAGGGCTCACTATCCACCTGGCTCCACTTTCCCTGGGCGCCAGGCCAAGCATTTGAATGCCTAGTTTTAATTAGACACTCCGAAAATGCTTGCCCTGACACCAGCCTCCCTCGGACCAGCGGATTAGGAGGAAAGTATGAGAAGGGCCAGGAGGTTAAGGGGGAGGCGGAGGCCAGACAGGCAGAAAACCAGTTCCTCACACAGAGGCCGAGGTCCCTACCTCCACCCTGCCAGGTACGGCTGTGCGTTCTTGCCAAGTTACTGAGCGTCTCTGAGCCTTTGTCCCCTCAACTGCAGGACAGGCACAGGCACACGCTGGTGACCTCACGGGACTCCCAGTCTCATCTGGGAGCACCTGCCCTGCTGGGCTTAACCGCCTCGTATCTCAGGAAAGGAGAAATCTTTGTACAGAAAGCGCACACATCTTTCCGTTTGGGGCAGAGTCCTAAGGGGATGACGTGCCCATTGACACCCAGAGAGAGGCGGCCCAAGGCCTGTGCCTGTGCTGAGAGCCCCGCAACGATGGGTCACGGCGGGTACGGTGCTCTGGCAGGGTTTGCACGCTTTCCGCTCACGGAGAGGCAAGCTTGGACTGGAAATGCAGGTGAGCCGGCCATGCAGAGCACGCAGCGGTGCAGGAGCGAGGAGGGTGGGCGCTGGGGACGGGGTGAGGGCTGGGCCCTGGGGCATCCATGCACTCCCCCGTCCCCAGTCTAGGTGGTACCCACCTCCCAGCCCAGTGGCCCAGGACACCTGAGATTGAGGATTCTGTGACAAGGATTCTTTAACAACACAAATCACTAAACAGGCTCATACTGTTCACCTTTTCGTAGAGAAAATCTGGCAATTGGACGGCTTGCCTTCCCTGCTGCTCTGGACAGAGGGGCAGTGGCGTGGAGCCCCAAGGAGACAGGTTGGATGGATTTGACATTAATTAAACTTTGGGGTAGAGCCAGCGTTTCGCTGTGGTTTTGCAGGCTCAGGCACACACAGCCACTTTATGACTTGGAGGGTCAGGATCTCCATGCACTGTGCGAGGGTCTGGGGGCTAGGGGTGTGGGGGCACCAAGCCAGGCACAGGCAGGGATCAGAGACCCCAGGTGAGGGCTGCCAGCCACCAGGGAAGAAGGCACTGAGGACCTCGATTAGGATTAAGGAAATCCAGGCTTGGGCACAGGGGTGTCCTTCCCACAGTGCTGGGAGATGTAGCTGGGCTGCTCCATGTCTGTAAAACAGTGGCAGGCAGGAAGGAGGATTTTGGAGCAGGAACACCAGGGGAGGGAAGCGCAGCCTTCGGGAAGATGCCACACACTGCTCAGGTCCAAGGCGGACTTGCCTCCCCCGGGCTGGGCCACCCCTTGCTCCCTGTCCCGCTCCCGTCCCCTTGTCCACCTGGGGTGGTGCAGTGGGAAGAGCCAGGGCCTGAGAGACCTGAGTCCAATCCTGGCCCAGGGGAGTCACCATCCTTCTTTGAACATGTGTTTGCCCATCTGTGAACGGTCAAGAGAGGACAGTTCCCAACTACGCAGAATGAAAAGGATAACTGGACTGAGGTGAAGGTGCAGTGTGGGGTCTCGACAATGAGTGTCGTATGGACTGAATGTGTGTGTCCCCCACATTCGTGTGCTGAAGCCCTGCCCCCCAGTGTGGCAGTATTTAGAGGTAGGGCCTTTGGGAGGGGATTGGGTTTAGAGGGTGGGGTTGTCATGGTGGATTAGCGTCCCGAGGTCTCTCTGCCTTGTGAGGACACAGTGAGATGGTGGCTGCCTGCAGGCCAGGGGGAGAGCCCTCACCAGCACCCAGCCACGCGGCTGCCTTGACCTCAGAGAGCCTGTGAGAAATGAGTGTCCCTTATTTAAGCCACACCCTCTACCATATTGCTATGGCAGCCCAAACTGACTAGGACAGAAGTGTCCTCCTGGGAAGTGGGGGATGGGACCTCTCAGACCCTCCGTGGCCATCCTTGCTGGATTCAAAGCCACGGGCTTTTCAGGGCCATTTGGACATGGTGAAGGTGCAGAGTGGGGCTCTCAGGCCAGGGTGGTATCTCCAGGTCTAGGCTGGGGCCCCATCTTCAGAGGCCTGGACAGGAGCTGGGCGCAGCCGCTGCGGGCAGCAGGTGGAGGCAGCTGAGATGTGGCCCGTGTGCACTGGGGGGACATACTGGCAGGTCCCCCAGCCTACCAGACCCCCACACTGAGGATGCATCCCTGGCAGATGGCTGTGAGAGTCGGGGCTCCTGGCGGGATTAGGTCAGCCCACAGGCCCTCTCAGGGAGTCGAGAGCTGGGCTTGGGGCCTGGCAGCTGTTCGTTCAGTTCCTAGCTGTGCAGTTTTGCCTGATGACAGCTCCATGACCTGGGTCACGGGTAGAAGTGCTGAGTGCAGTCCCTGGTATGCGATGGGGCACAGGAACTGAACGATGGTCTCGTTATTCAGATATTAATCATCGCCCTCCCCCCTCCACTGTGCAGTGCTCCGCAGCCACCAAATGCGTTTCCTGTTCCCACTAGATTTAAGAAACATTTATTGGGCACCTGCTGTACGTTGAAGACCTAGAGAAGGTCACTTGTTGGTCCAATATGGCCACTCTGGCTAGGCGATGTGACATTAGGGGACATACACTGTACTTGGAGCCCAGAGACCCGCGCCTTAGTCCTGGCCAGGCCACAGACTTGCTGCATGACCTAGACCAGCAGCCCTGTCTGGCTATTGGTGGTTTCCTCTGTGTGGGGAGCAGGAGGCGGTCAGCCTAGGTGCCTGCTGAGCCCTGGCCTTCTGGGCTGCCACCTGTAAGATCCTCAGGTGTCCCTTGGTCCAGAAGGGCTGTACTTGTCTGGCAATGAAGTGACACCCTCCGGGACGTGGGTGGCAGGGCACCTGCCCCGGCTGCTTGAGGCTCGAAGAGTCCTGGGAATTGCCAGAGCTGGGCGGGCATCTGCCAGGAGCCCATGGCCAGCCTGGGTGCCCAGGGCTGCTCCCTGCCCTGCTTCTCCCGGCTTCTGCCTCTGGAAGGAAACCCTTCGCCACACACAAACTCCCGCTGGCCTCCTGCAGGCACTGTGGCATGGCCGTCTTCAGAGTATCACTACCCCACTCTGCAGATGCAAGGCAGGCTCAGAGAGGTGACCAGGCAGCCAGCGAGTCCTGGGTGGGCTCAGAGGCCAGCTCTGGCTCTTCTCACCTGAGGGGCTGGTGTGTCGACAGGCCTCGCGACTTCCGATGTTTTGACTTTTCAATGGTGTGAAAGCAACATGCATTCAGTAGAAACATACTTCAAAAATGTTGAATTTTGATCTTTTTCTGGGCTAGCGCTAAGTGGTATGGTACTCTTGCATGAGCTATTGAACAGGTTACTATAGAGTAGGCTTTGTGTTAGATGGTTTCCCAGCTGTAGGCTAACGCAGGTGTTCTGAGCGCATCTTGGGAGGCTGGGCTAAGCTGACCTGATGGTCAGTAGCTGTAGTCCACGCAGTCTCAACGTGGGCTGTCTTCAGCTCGCCACAGGTGTCTCAGGACATAACCCCACCGTAAGTGGAGAAGCATCCGTGTTGGTTTGCCGTGGCCACCATGGCAAAGTGCCACAGACAGAGTGGCCTAAATAATGTTTATTCCTTCACAGTTCTGGAGACTGGAGTCTGGATCAAGTGTGGGCAGGGCTGGTTCCGTCTGAGGCCCAGGGGCCTCGGCTTCCAGACGGCCGTCTTCCCCCCGTGTCCTCACATCATCTTCCCGCTGCGGGTGCCTCCGAGCCCAAATTTCACCTTTCACTAGCTGTGTTGGATCAGGGCCCACCCTAATAACCTCACTATACCTTAATAACACCTTTAAAGGTCCTGTCTCCAAATGTAGTCGCATTCTGAGGTCCTAGGGGTTAGGGCTTCAACGTGTGGATTTGGGGGGACACAGTTGGGCCCTCTGCAGATGGATCTTTCCGCGGCCTCCTAGGGCCCTCGGTCTCCCTGCCCACGTGCCGTGTCCAAGAGGACGGGAGCATGTGGCCAACTTGGCTGTTTCCCTTTTCCTGCCCTCCCTGAGAGGAGGCTCCTTCAGGCTCTGGGGGACTGCTGGTCCCCCAGAGCCACAGCTCTGTCTGTGGCTGTCACTCTGTGAGCGGAGCCCATTCATGGCCGAGAGTGCCTTTGTCCTCCTGAACTCCTGCCCCAGGACAGGAAAAATCACGGGGCTTGAATGCGGCAGGAGCTGCTGGGGTGGGCCCCCGTGGCCTGGGGTGGGCCCTGGGTCTGTGCCCCTGGGTCTGCCCTTCTCGCCAGTCTGGGAACCTCCTCTGACTCACTGGGCTCACCCAGGGCTGGGGGGTTTCCGCCTCGTGAAAGGAGGGCCTTGGGGTCCCGACATGCTGGAAAAGCATCCAAGCAGCCAGGGCCACTGGGAGCTGCCCAAAAAGAGAGGATTTGTTTGTCTTTAGTGAACAGCATTGCAGCTTTTTGCAGCACTGTGCAGAATACGAAGGAAACCGAGTCACTTGCATTGTCCCATGAGTTCTTATTTTATGCTTTTTTAGTAAGAAAGGAAGCCCCAGACCTGTGTCACCAGGCCCCATTCCTTCTCTAGTGTCCTTTGGGCTCACGGATGCCCTCTGTCCCCAGTACCCCAAACAGCCTTAGCTAAGAAGTGGGACTGGGGCTCCCTTCAGCCCCACACCCCGCACTGAGACAGTAACTACACGGGACAGTCTGAGGTGCGAGGGTCACTAGGGGTGCCCGGCCAGCGCTGGCCTCTGGTGAGCCCTGGCAAGGTGGGAACCTCTGACTGGGAGGCCTCAGAGAACCGTCGGAAAGCCAGAGGCTCACTCCACTTTAGAGAGGTGACCTGACTTGCTCCAGGTCACACAGTCAGTGGCCCAGGGCGATAGGCAAATCCCTCACCTGCTGAGTTTTGCATCGATAAAACAGGACAGTTTTCTTGCAGAGCTTTTGTGGCAATGAAGGACGCCCAGAGCTCAGCACCGCACGTGGTGGATGAATGACTGTCTGTGACACATTGTCAGGTCAGAGCGGGCATCTGATGTGGGGCTTGAAGGACAAGTAGGGTCCTCACGGGTGAGACAGGCAGTAGCAGCGCTCCCAGGAGAGAGGCTGGTGGGCACCAAGGCTGATGCTGGGACCAACCAGGACAACTTTGGGATTGTGGAGCAGTGGGGCATGTGAGGGAACCAGGTGGGTACCGGGCTTGGCATACTAGGTTGGGGGCTGGGCTATATTCTGCTGGCTGTGGGAGCCATAGAAGGTTCTTAAGCAGGGCAGGGGCCTAAGCAGAGGGGTGCAGCATGTGCTTGTGCTCACGGCCACCCTCCCTTAGTCCTGCCACCTTGCCAGCTTGGAGAGCTTGTCCTGGGACCTCCATCATCCTATGTCCTGTGAGCTCAGTGGGACCCAAGGGGACACAGTCCCATGGGGTCACAAGGGAGAACTTCTTGACATTTGAGACTTCAGAGGCCAACTTATATTAGGAACTGGGCTGGGAGGGCAAGGGACCTGCCTGGGTCATAGGACAAGGCTCCCCGGCACCAGCTCCTGGCCAGGGTCTCAGGGGGCCTCTGGACATGGGCGTGGAGTGCCTTGCTGTGCCGCACATTGTCGGCTCCCAGTTGGGCTGTTGGCAGGTCAGTGCACAAGGGTCCCTGAGCCCTGGGCACCATGTGTTGAGCTTGTGCTGTGTGTCAGGCTTGGCGTCCGGTCTCAGCCTACACTGTCCCCTCTGAGGCTCACCCCATCGCCAAGAGCTCAGCACAGCTGTGCCCTTCCTGTCCAGGTGACAGGGTGAGGCTCAGGGGCGAATGACTTTCCTGAGAGCACTTGGCTCAGAGACAGCAGGGCTGGCCTCCCCACTACTGCACCAGCCTGGGCCAACCCAAGCCTCTGGAAAAGTCACCCTGGGTCCTCTCCCTTGTTGCGGTAGGGTCATCGTGTTTTGCTGTGGAGGTTTCCTGCATGAAACCCAGGGAATTCGGGGCTTCATTCCCTTGACACATCCTGAGCTTTGTCAGTGATCACTGGCGTGGGGACAGCTCGCCTGTAGTCCATCCTGTCTCTTCCTGCAGTGAGCAGCTGGGCCCATGGGATGCTGCGTGGGGGTTGGGAAAGTTGAGCACATGGGAATGGGCTCGGGCACCCTGGTTGAATTTGGAGGAAGTACCTTCTGGAACCTGCCCCAGAAAGTGACACTCCTCCCAGTGCTCCTGGGTAGTGCCTTGCAGAGTAAAGTGGTCACACGGCATGGGGGGAGCCCAGAGAGGTGGGGAGAGCCCAGGCAGGGCTGAGACCCCAGGGATGGAAGGCTGCAGTTTGAGAGCTGCAGTGGGCGGAGCTGTAGCAGGTGGGCCTGTGGTGGGTGGAGTCTGCAGGGGGCGGAGCTGCGGCAGGTGGGCCTGAAATGGGTGGAGGCAGGAGGCTGAAAGTCAGTTGGCTGCAGCTGCCTTAGACCCAGGGTGGGTAACTAGAGGGAAACAGACCAGGGTTTGAATCCTGGCTCTGCCCGTACTGGCTGTGTGGCTTTAGGCTGATTAGTTAACCTCTCTGAGTTCAGTTTCTAATTCTGCCAAATGGACATAAGTACACCTACCTCCTAGAATGGCTGTGAAGATCTGAAGAAAGGTCATGTCGGACTTTTGACATTTTCTTTCTGGGATCAAAATGGCAAGTGCCTCCTCTTGGGACTTCGGTAGTGGAGGGAGTGGTTTTGCTGTCTCTGGGGAAGTCCGGAGTGAGCCTGCCGGAGGTGCGAAGGCACCAGGCGTAACCCACTGATCCGCACTCCTGTCCTGTCTGCACCAGGCAGTGACTGTATGAGCCAAGATAAGATGCGTAAGGATGATTTGTAAACTGTTAATTGCTATACTCATAAAACCTAACTTTTTGCTTGGTAGGCAAGTTTCAGACATTAGATCAGGAACAGACATTAGATCAGGAACAGGTATTTTTTCTGAGCATTTTCTGCAGAGCAGGGAAGCTGCTACAATCTATGTTATGGGTCCCCAAACCTTTCAGAGAATGAAGACTCCTTTTTGAATTAACTCCTGTTCCGATGGTTGTATTCAGATACCCATACTGCTTAAGAACATATTCAGTAACAAAAGCAACAGGGGATTTTGTGATACTTGTGATACTTCCAAGTAAATCTTCTCTTTAAAAATTCCCTGAGCAGCCACACGAAGTGAAAGCCGTGGTCCCTGTGTGTGCAACACAGACCGAGCAGCTTGTCTGCAGACAGCCACATGCGCAGACTCTCCACAGTCCCCAGGTGGGGAAGCACTGATTTAGGCATGCCCCTGGACTCCTCGTGGAGGGTGTGTGTGCGTGTGCGTGTGCGTGTGGTAGTGAAGTGGGGTCGGAGAGTGGGGAGCACGTGGCCCCCGCAGGCTGGGGGAGCCTGGCTCTGGTCTGTGTATCAATGACGGGAGCAGAGGTTTTGCACAGTGGTGTTCTGGTGCCTGGGGTCATTGCTACGGTGGCATCCTGGTTTTCTGTGGCTGCACAACAAACCACTCATACCTCAATGGCATGCAGCAAGCATTCTGTTACACTCACAGGTCCTGAGGGCCAGACATTCAGAAAGGGTGTGGGGCAGATACTCATCTCCTTGCCATGATGACTGTGTTTTCATCTGGGAGGACCTAAAGGCTGGAGGTGACTCTAGAGCTGGGGCCAGAATCCCCCAGGAGCATCTTCACTCACACATGTGCT
>RJWJ010009329.1:0-50366 GCA_004363605.1 Indri indri
AACATTAATTTCTTCCAACTTTTAAAATTTCTTTTATAGCGGAGATTTTTTTCCTGAAGATGTACATATGCTGTTGGTTAAGGTGCTTTGTATTTGATCTCGGGTGCCTGTGATGGGATCTCTTTGATTTCTTTGGCAGTATACAGTGTCAGTGTTATCTGTAAGTTCCCTGGTGTTCTTGGGTACAGTTATTAGCAGAGGCTGTGGTGCAGTTTTGGTAGGGACTAGGATGCTGAGTGGGTCAATCTTTGAGCCCCAGTAGTGGCAGCAGTTGGCTGAGTGTACCTGCTCTTGGGCTCTAGAGCAGCTTATGCCAGCATTGATGTTAGTGCGTCCTGGAGGGCCAATTCTTGGACCTCCAGGTGGCTTAACTCAGATGTTGGTAGTGGCAGTGTTGGGCTGGACATGTAGGCAGGTTCTTGGGCCCCTGGGCAGCTGGTATGATGTGGGTGATGGCAGTGGTGGTGGAAGAGCAATCCACTAGAACCCAAGCAATCTGTGCTGGTGTTAATGGTGGCTATGATGAGTTGAGCAAGCTCATAGTGTTCATCCATAATCCTTTTATTTCTGTAAGGTCAGTGGTAATGTAATGTTCCCTCTTTCATTCCTTATTTTGGCAATTTAAGTCATCTTTTTTCTTGGCCAATCTAGCTAAAGGTTTATCAATTTTATTGATTTCTTTCCACAGTCAACTTTTGGTTTGTTGTTTTGCTCTATTGTTTTTCTATTCTCTATTTCATTAGTTTCTGCTCTGATGTTTATTATTTCCTTCCTTCTGCTTTAGTTTTTTTTTTTTTGTTTGTTTTTTGCTATTCTTTTCCAGTTTCATAACATAGAAGGTAGGTTTACTGATTTGAAATCTTTTTCTATGTAAGTGTTTACAGCTATAAAATTTCCCTTAAGGACTGCTTTAGCTTCATTCCCTAAGTTTTAGTAGGTTGTGCCTTCATTTTCATTAATCTCGAAATATTTTTTAGTTTCCCTTATCACTTATCTTTGACCCACTGGTTAGTTAGGAAGTGTATTGTTTAATTTCCACATATTTGTGAGTTTCTTATTTCTCTTAGTGATTTCCAATTTCATGTCATGTCATCAGAGAACATAATTGGTATCATTTCTATTCTTTTACACTTGTTAGGTTTATTTAATGGCCTAACATATGTTCTATCCTTAAGAATGTTCCATGTGCACCTGAAAAAAATATATATTCTGATGTTGTTAGGTGGGATGTTCTATAGATGTCTGTTAGGTCTAGTTAGTTTATAATGTTATTCAAGTCTTCTATTTCTTTGTTGTCTACTTGATTTTTTTCATTTTTTTATTTCAAGATATTATAGGGGTACAAATATTTTTGGTTACATGGATCACTTTTGTACTGCTTGAGTCAGGGAGATAAGAGTGCCCATCACCCAGACAGTGCTCATTGTACCTGTTAGGTAGGTTTTGGTCTACTTGTTTTTAAATTCCATTATTGAAAGTGGGGGTATTGAAGTTTACAACTATTATTGTAATTGTGTATTTCTCTCATCCTCATCATTTCTGTCAGTGTGCTCCATGTATTTTAGGAGTTTGTGGTTAGGTGCATATATGTTTATAATTGTTATATCTTCCTGATTTTTTTTTTTTTAGCATTATAAAATGCATCTCTAGGAACATTTTCTTAAAAAATATGTTTTGTCTGATATTAGTATAGTACTCTTACTTTCTTATGGTTTTTGTTTGCATGCTGTATCTTTTTCCAACCTTTTACTTTCAATGTATTTGTATATAAATATACACTTCTAAAGATAAAAGAATGATCCTTTCCTGTCTGTGGACTGTTCAGTCCTGTAAGAGAGCCAGTCAGCACTGGACTGTACCAAGAATGACCTTCACTAGACACCAAGGGGAAAGGACTGTTCTGAGAAGCACCAAGCACATCCAAGCTTATTTATGAAATCTCCCCAGCAATCTACAAGTTAGGAATCCTTCCATTGTTGCCCTCACTGCAGAGTCATTTCTTCTATGGTCTGATGTTTCCAGAACCTGCAGAGTACATAGCTTCTTTTTATTTCTGATAGATCACTTTGTAATCTTGGTTTTTTTTGTTCTTTAAGTATTCTTCAGGTTGAATTTCATATTTTCCCTTGACTTTCCCTTTCTTGTAATTGTGACATGAAAAGTTAAATGAAAACATCAAGTGCTCAATGGTCTTTATATTTAGTTACTCAGAAAAGTCAAGAAGAAAGACCTCTTTTGATGGGTCAAAAGCATGCAAAATATTTCCCAGCAGGATAAATCCTGTCACCTGTGAACCTGGGATCAGGGAATTCTCTTATCCTCTGTAATGATCAAAGGAAAGGATGTTCAAATCATAAAAAAAAAATCTCTGAAAATGCTTTCTCTTCCTTCATCTTGAATGCTTCCTAGTTTAGATAAGTAAGAAAAGGCTTCAAAACTTTACCATTTAATACAGGTGAGGTCCTGAAATTTGGATAGTATCAGAAAAAAGTTCCAGAATTCAATTAATAAATTTTTCCTCACCACTCACATACCATCAATGAGGCATGCAGTAGACAGGGGGAGTAATCACAATTAGATTTACCTATGTTATTTTACAGGAGAGTGGGAGACAGAATTTTTAAGTTTTAGACTAGCAAAAAATAGATTAAATAGTAGTATCTTTTCAGATTGTGGCTATAGCTAAAGATCCACATGTTCCAGGCTTCATTCTTAAGTCATGCTTTTCTCTCTCTCTCTCTCACACACACACAGAGAACATACTTTAATTGAAAAAATAGGTTTTCGATTTTAACCCCAAACAAGGCTAGCTTGTTTAAATTAATAGAGCAAGGAGGACAAATTTAAAAACCAAATACACTTCCTTGCAGATGACTATTCAATTCAATTGCCAGTAAGATGTTGAATGTTCTTTTCTGAATCACTCTAATTCAATGCACAGTACAGCATGTACTGCCTGGGAAGAAGTTCAAATCATAAATACTATAGGGAAATATCTAATAACTTGGAATGGCCTTTTCAAGTGGCTAATATGCTCTAAAAGACTGCAAAAATGTTAAATCTGGTAAAGCATGAGCTCTGTGCTCCAGTAGGAGCCCAATTCATTGTCAGCTCCCAGCTCCTTGATCCAGGATTATCTGGGAACTGGGTCTCAAGGAGCTGGCACACAATGTTGCTCTCTGGATGCCAAATGATGGTGGGGCCTCTTGCCTGCAGACTGTGGTCAGCAAGGTGAGGGCTGCTGGTCATAGTCACAACAGCTGAGCTGATCTGTGATTTCTGCCTCGCCTGCCAATTTCAGGTCCCGGTTTGCCGATGTGTTTGTGTTGGTGTACAAGATGCTGGGAGAGGCCATCTGTCCTGTGTGTCAGATTCCAGATTCCATATGGCTGCAGCAGAGTTTGGGAGAAGTATCCTCAGAGCTAGGCACAGGATTAGAATAAAGAGGTGCTAATGTTGTGCAGTTGGGAAGGTAAAGAAAACTGTCAGGAACTTAGTGGAAAAAGAGGGCTCAAGAAAGTTAAAGGGAGATCAGGAGAAATAAAGGAAAATAGAAGAGAGAAAAAGTCAAACATCTCTGCCATATTAAAGGTCAAAGAGTAACAATAATGTAGAAAGGCTCTTTCCTCTTGCCAGTTTCAACAATGGGTTGCATTTTGGCTTCTTTAATAAAGTTCATGCCATTGGATTCTTGGGCTCTTCTTCCAGGTTACAGGCTCTGTCCTGCAATCATGCCCACCCCATCTGAGACACCTTCCTAACCGAAGCACAGTGTTTACTTATGTGTTAGATCTCCCTCCCATTTTCTAGTGCTTATTTTCTAAGGTGAAATCCTGCACTTTTCTTCACTTACTAGCCTGAATCCATATAACTATGGGTTCTTCTGAAAGGCTCATGACAATTAAATCATGCTATATGATAATTCAAATTTTATTGTCCAAGTACGTGTATGTATAATAGCTGCACAGTAGTCCTCCCTTATCTGCGATAGATATGCCCCAAGACCCCCAATGGCTGCCTGAAACTAAGGATAGTATTGAAAAATATATATACTATGTACAAGTTTCTTTTCCCCTCTTCACAATTTCATGGATAGAAGAAATTCATTCTTACTGCAGATTTTAGCAACCTCAGCATATGATGTTTTTTTCTTTCCTTATTAAAGACTTTAACCTTTTCACTTAAAAGGAAGCACTTTACAGCTTCCCTTTAGCATATCTGAGTTGCCAGTATTATTATTCCTGCATTTTGAGACCATTGTTAAGTAAAATAAGGGTTGCTTGAACGTAAGCACTGAGTAGAATATAGCTGAGATGGCTACTAAGTGATGAACCAGCAGGGAGCATAAATATTGTGGATCTGCTGGGCAAAGGGATGATTCACATCCAAGGCAGGATGGTGCAAGATTTCATCATGCTACTCAGAACAGCAGTACAATTTAAAACTTATGAATTGCTTATTTCTGAAATTTTTCATTTTATGTTTTTCGGCCGTGGTTGACCGTGGGTAACTGGAACCATTCAAAGTGAAATTATGGATAATGGGAGGAACTACTGTACATAATACATACATATGTACATATATTATGCATGTATAGATATTTATGTATGTGTGCATGTATGAACATGTGTGTGTATCTTGTTAAGATTCACAAGAGTTCTAAAATCTATTATCAGATCATACATTTCTTTAGCTAAACATGCTCTTTGATGAGTCATGGCACTTCATTTTCATGTATCCACTTTAAGAAACTGTACAAGGTCACATGGTTCAGAAGCAACAAATAAACTAGCAAACAAAAGCAGCCTAGAGCAGTCACCCAAGCATTTCTTCTCTAGGCTCTAAGGCAAAGTCCAGGTGCTATTTTCTCTTTTGTCAATGTAATTTTCTCCTCTGTTTGTGGAAATTCCACTCATTCTTTAAGCCTGATTCAGAAGATTTTACAGGCAGGAGGGGAATGGAGAGGGATGGGATAGAAAGAAAAGTGATGAGGAGGGAGAAACCTATTATTTATCAAATTACACAAGAGCAAAGACCTCATCTGTCTTTCTTACCTCTAAACACTTGGGACCTAGAACAGTGCCTGGTGAGTGGGAAGGTGCTCAGTGAATCCATATCGAACAGATGCATTTACTGAATGTGTACCATGTGCTTAAGGTGATGCTTAATGCTTTTAGAACAAGAGTAACTCAACATTAAGGAATAAAAAGAAATTCAGCATCATAACAGGCCCTCCTTTACATAATAAGAAAATACTTTCCCTGAGCTAGTGCCTTCAGAGCTTGGGCTCATGCTGAGGGCGTGATCATAACATCTCAGTGGGCAACACAGAGGTTAAGTAATTAAGGCAGAGGTCAGCAAACTATTGTACATGGGCTGAGTCTTGCCTGTGGGTT
Source organism: Indri indri (assembly GCA_004363605.1). Classification (NCBI taxonomy): domain Eukaryota; kingdom Metazoa; phylum Chordata; class Mammalia; order Primates; family Indriidae; genus Indri; species Indri indri. The sequence continues at coordinate 5,397 of RJWJ010009329.1, forward strand.
ATTTTTGTACAACCCAGGAGCTAAAAATTGTTTTTACATTTTTTAAAGGATTATAATTAAAAATAAAGAAAACTATGTGCCAGAGACCATGTGCAGCCAACAAAGGCAAAAATATTTATTATCTAGACTTTCCCAGATAAAGTTTACTGACCCTCGTTCTACAGAGATACTAAGAATGTGCTTCTTAAATTGCTTTTAGTCTAAAGTGTATTTGGTTTGAACTTGGCTCAAACATGGCAAACCTGGAGGATTGTGGACTGCCAGGCCATAATGACACTGGGAGCATTCTGGGCCCATACACACACTTCCTGTTTGCTATCATATACTCAGAGAAGCTCCATAGCACCTATTTATAGAGCTTGCAGCCATGTTTGTTTATGTCATGTTGCTTTGTAGGTGTCTTCCTACATGGTCTGGTTAGAGTTTTGCAGTACAAGGTTCTCTCCTGGAAGATCTATGGGAGGCAACATCATAAACTTGCTACATTGGCCCACTTGGTGTAATGACCAGAGGGTTTGTTATGGTGCTTTGAATTCATCTGGAATCTAGTTGAAACGTGAAGATGTAGCCTGATTAACTCTCTTCTGTCTTTCACCAAATCTAGGACATTTTTGGTCATTGCTTCTTCAATGATTATTTTCTGCTCCATTCTCTCTCTTGGCTCCTTTTCTGACTCCAATTATACTTATGTTAGAATGCTTGATATTGTCCCACAGGTAACTGAGTCTCTGTCAATGTCAATAATTTCTTCTTTCCATTTTTCAGACGGAATAATGTCTGTTCCCCTATCTTCAAGCTCACAATATTTTATCATCTCCAATTCATTTTTAGACCCACAGAATAAATTTAAAAATTTTCAGATATTGCATTTTCCAGTACTAAAACTTTGTGTTTATCTTTTTAATAATATTTAATATTTTAAATTTCAAAATATTAAGGGGGTACAAATGTTTTTGTTACATGGATACACTGTATGATGCTAAAGTCAGAGCTTGCAGTGTGCCTACCGATAGCACTATGTTCATTGTACCTGACAGGTAAGTTTTTATCCCTCACCCTCCCCACTTCTTGGTTTAGAATGTCCTTTATGTCTTTTTGTGCCCGTGTGTACCCATCATTTATCTCCCATTTATTAGTGAGAACATGTGGTGTTTGTTTTTCCATTCTTCAGATATTTCGCTTAGGATAATGGTCTCCAATTCTATCTAAGTTGCTGTGAAAGACATTACTTCATTCCTTTTTATGACCGAGTAGTGCTCCATGGTGTGTGTGTGCATATACACCCCCCTCCACATTTTCTTTATCTGCTTATGAATTGATGGGCACTTAGTTTGATTCCATATCTTTGCAATTGTAAATTGTGTTGTGATAAACATTCGAGTACAGGTGTCATTTTGATAAAAATTATTTCTTTTCCTTTGAATTGATTTTTGTATACAGTAGTGGGATTGCTGGATCAAATGGCAGGTCTATTTTTAGCTCTTTGAGGAAGCTCCATACTGTTTTCCATAGAGACTGTACTAGTTTGCAGTCCCACCAACAGTGTATAAGTGTACTTTTTTCTCTGCATACATGCTAGCAACTGTTGTTTTTGACTTTTTAATAATGGTCGTTCTGACAAGGGTAAGATATTATGTCCTTGTGGTTTTAATTTGCATTTTCCTGATGATTAGTGATGTTGAACATTTTTTCATGTTTTTTGGCCATTTGTCTGTCTTCTTTTTAAAAGGTTCTATACATGTATTTTGCCCATTTTTTGATGGGGTTGGTTTTTTTTCTTGCTGATTTGTTTGAGTTCTTTGTAGATTCTGGATATTAGTCTTTTGTTGGATGTGTATTTTGTGAATATTTTCTCCCATTCTGTAGGTTGCCTATTTGATGATTGTTTCCTTTGCTGTGCAGAAGCTTTTTAATGTAATTAAGCCTCATTTATTTTTGTTGTTGCCACATTTGCCTTTGGGGTCTCAGTCATAAATTCTTTGCCAAGGCTGATGTCTACAGGAGTTTTTCCTACATTTTCTTCTAGAATTCCTATGGTTTCATGACTTAAATTTAAGTCTCTAATCCATCTTGAATTAATTTTTGTATATGGTGAGAGACAGTGGTCCTGTTTTGTTCTTCTGCATGTGGCTATTCAATTTTCCCGGCACCATTTGTTGAATAGGGCATCCTTTCCCTAGCGTATGTTTTTGTGCTCTTTGTCAAAGATCAGTTTGTCATAGCTATATGGTTTTATTTCTGGGTTCTCTATTCTGTTCCATTAGTCTATGTTTCTGCTTTTATACCAGTATCATGCTGTCTTGGTTACTATAGCCTTGTAATATAATTTGATGTCAGGTAATGTGATGCCTCCAGATTTGTTCTTTTTGCTTAACATTGCTTTGGTTATTTGGGCTCTTTTTTGGTTCCAAATGAAGCTTAGGATTATTTTTTCTAGATCTGTGATATAAGATGTGAGCATTTTGATAGGAATTGCATTTTGCTTTGGGCAGAATGGACATTTTAATGATGTTGAATCTACCAATCTATGAGCGTGAAATGTTTTTCCATTTGTCTGTGTCATCTATAATTTCTTTCATCAGTGTCTTGCAGTTCTCCTTACAGAGATCTTTCACCTCGTTCATTAAACATATTCCTAAGCATTTTATTTTCTTTGTAGCTATTGTAAATGGTATTGAGTCCTTGATTTGACTCTCAGCTTGACTGTTATTAATATATAGAAATGCTACTGATTTGTGTACACTGATTTTGTAACCTGAGACCTTGCTGAATTTATTTATGAATTCTAGGAGTCTTTTGGGGGAAAAGGCATAGTTGGATCTTTTCTTTTGCAATTTGGATGACCTTTATTTCTTTTGCCTTATTGCTCTGGCTAGGACTTCCAGTACTATGTTGACTAGAAGTGAAGATAGTGGGCAACCCTGCCTCGTTCCAGTTCTTAGGGGAAATGCTTTCAACTTTTCCCCATTCACTATGATGTTGGCGATGGGTTTGTCATAAACGGTCATTATAATTTTGAGGTATATTCCTTCTACAGACCAATATCCTTTATGAACACTGACAAAAAAATCCAACAAGATACTAGCAAACCAAATACAACAGCACATCAAAAAGGTAATTCACCATGATCAAGTGGGTTTCGACCCAGGACACAATGGTTCAACATACACAAATTAGTAAATGTGATTCACTGCATAAACAGAAGCAAAAACAAAGACCACATGATCATCTCAATAGATGCAGAATAAGCATTCAGTAAAATACAGCACCATTTCATAATAACATTTTGTATTTTAGAGTGTTTCTTTTTTTCTGCTGAGATTTCTTACGTGTTCAGTGACCATGAGCATAGTTTTCCTCATGTCTTTGAGCATATTTACAAGAGCTGCTTTAAAATTCTTGTCTTCTAATTGCAACTTATGTGTCATCTTGGGTCAGTCTCCATTAATGGCCTTCTCTTCTGAGTATGATTCTATTTCTTGTATGACTAGGAATTATAGATTGTATCCTAAACATTGTGAATAATATGTTAATCTAGGGCAGCACTGTTCAATAGAAATAAAATGTTAGCTGCATATGTAACTTGAATTTTGTAGTAGCTATGTTAAAATAGTAAAATGAAACAGATGAATTTAATTTTAATAATATATTTTATTTGATCCAATGTATCCAAAATATAATCATTTTGGGTGGTTATAATCAATGTACTCACACTAAAATTAAGATTTTTATAATCTTAAATTGTTTTACAGTCTCAGATTATTAAGATTTATAATTTCTTTTCATACTAAATCCTTGAAACCTGGTATATATTTTACATTTACAACACATTTAAATTTGGACTAGCTAGTGGCTACCATATTGAACAGCACAGCTCTAGAGTACTGTTGTAGAGGAATATTAACTTTTTCTGTTAGCAGGGAGCTCATTTGGCTGGAGTAAAGCTCCAAGAACTGTCTTCCCTGTGATGGGCAGCAGCTACAATCTTCAGGGCTTCTAGCTTTAGCTGTGCTATGTGGAGTCTGCCCTGCACATCTTATTCTTAGAGCTTTGGGCCAAATATGTATATATATATATACACACAGAATTTGGGAGTCCTCCTTTGTGTCTCTCTGCTTTCTGGGATTTTTCTTCCTCAATTTCCAGCTGCTATGGTTGCCCTGAACATTCTTCTCTGATGGCTCAACCGGTAAAAGATGGGAGGTATCTATGAGAGTTTTAGCCAATCCCCAGGGAACTAGGGCCTCCTTTCAGCTGAAAAGCCGAGACAGCATGGGAAATTCATTCAGTACTAGTCTATTTTTCCATTTGTCTGCTTCTCTCCAGTTTCTGACTGCTTTCTAGCTTTTAAACAGTAGCTTTTTATATTTTCTCCAGAGTTCAGAATTGCTACCTGTAGGAGGATTGTTCCAATATAACTGCTCTATCATTACAGGAAGCAGAACCCTTGATTGACAGTTTTTAAACTTTAATCCTTGGAGTCCATAGACCTACTGTGAGAAGAGGGGAAGGCAGAGTTGACTGGCCCACTCTTCCCCATCATATATGTGTCTCAATTGAATCACAGAAGCTCTCATTTCATATGTTTCATTTTATTTGATTTGGTTTCTGTGCATAATTTTTAAAAAGATTTGGAAGGGAGGGATAGTAAGAGATTTATTAAAAGATACAAAATTACCGATAGATAGGAGGAATAAATTCTAATGTTCTACACCACTGTAGGATGGTTATAGTTAATAATATATAGTTTCAAATAGCTAGGAGGAGGATATTGAATGTTCCCAACACATAGAAATGATAAATGAGATGATAGATACGCTAATTACCTTGATCTGATTACTATTTCATTATACGTATTGAAACATCACTATGTAACCCATGAATATGTACAATTATTTGTAAATTTAAAAAATTAAGTAAGAAAGCACCTTCAAACATGATGCATCTATTTACTAAACAGCATGTATTAATTTACAGGGCTTATTGAAAAAACTGTCATTATTCTGTCTCTTGCCTCATGTGTGATGAACAACTTCTGTTTTGGGGACACAGCTAAAGCAGTCCTGAGAGGAAAATTTATATCCATAAATGCCTACATCCAAAAGACAGAAAGATCACAAATCAACAATCTAATGAACTGACCCAAAGAACTGGAAAAGGATGAGCAAACCAACCCCAAATCCAGCAGAAGAAAAGAAATAACAAAGATCAGAGAAAAACTAAATGAAATTGATATTTAAAAAAACTATATGGAAGATTAATAAAACAAAAAGTTTGTTCTTTGAAAAAATAAACAAAACTGACATGCCTCTGGCTAGATTAATGAGAAGCAAAAAAGAAAGGACTCTAATAAGTTCAATCAGGAATGAAAAAGGAGAAATTACAACTGATACCATGGAAATACAAAATATCTTCTATGAATACTTTAAAAACCTCTATGCACACAAGCTTGAAAACATGGAGGAAATGGAAAAATTCTTGGAAACACACAGCCTCCCTAGGCTCAGTGAGGAAGAAACAGAATTTCTGAACAGACTAATATCAAGTACTGAAATGACAGCAGGAATAAAAAACCTTCCTAAAAAAAAAAGTCCTGGACCAGACTGTTTCACACCCGAATTTTACCAAATCTACAAAGAAGAACTGGTGCCTATCTTGCACAAATTATTCCACAACTTTGAGAAGGAAGGAATCTTCCCCAACATGTTTTATGAAGCCAACATCACCCTGATACCAAAACCAGGAAAGGACGCAACATAAAAAAAAACTACAGACCAATATCCCTTATGAATATAGATGCAAAAATTCTCAATAAAATCATAGAAAACCGAATTCAGGTGCTTATCAAAAAAATCATCCGTCACCACCAAGTGGGTTTCACACCAGAGATGCAGGGATGGTTCAACATATGCAAATCTGTAAATGTAACTCACCATATAAATAGAAGTAAAAACAAAGACCATATGATCCTCTCAACAGACACAGAAAAAGCATGTCACAAAATTCAGCACCCTTTTATGATAAGAACACTTAACAAAATAGGCTTAGATGGGACTTACCTAAAAATGATAAAAGCCATTTATGACAAGCCCACAGCCAAGATCACACTGAACTGGGAAAAACTGAAAGCATTCCTGCTTGGAACTGGAACCAGACAAGGTTGCCCTCTATTGCCACTTCTATTCAACACAGTGCTGGAGGTCCTAGCCAGAGCAATCAGACAAGAGAAGAAAATGAAGGGTATTCAAATGGGGGCAGAAGAGGTCAAAGTATGGCTCTTTGCTGATGATATGATCTTATATCTAGAAAACCCAAAAAATTCTGCCATGGAACTACTGAAATTGATAAACAAATTCAGCAAAGTCTCAGGTTACAAAACCAATGTACAAAAATCAGTAGCATTCCCATACGCCAACAACAGTCAAACTGAAAACCAAATCAAAGACTCAATACCCTTCACAGTAGCAACAAAGAAATAAAATTCCTAGGAATATATTTAACTAAGGAGGTGAAAGACATCTACAGAGAGAACTATGAAACACTGAGGAAGAAAATAGCAGAGGATGTATATAGGTGGAAAACCATACCATGCTCATGGGGTGGCAGAATCAACATTGTTAAAATGTCTATACTACTCAAAGTGATCTACAGATTCAATGCAATCCTTATTAAAATACCAACATAATTTTTCACAGATATAGAAAAATAATTCTATGCTTTGTATGGAACCAGAGAAGACCCTGTAAAGCAAAAGCAATCTTAAGCAAAAAGAACAAATTGGGAGGCATCGATTTACCAGACTTCAAGTTATACTACAAGGCTAGAGTAACCAAAACAGGATGGTACTGGCACAAGAACAGAGACATAGATCAATGGAACAGAACTGAGAACCCGGATATAAAACCATCTTCATATAGCCATATAATCTTTGACAAAGCAGACAAAAACATACACTAGGGAAAAGAATCCTTATTCAATAAATGGTGCTGGGAAAATTGGATAGCCACCGAAGAAGACTGAAACAGTATCTGCACCTCTCACCTCTCACAAAAATCAACTCACTGTGGATAACAGACTTAACCTAAGGCATGAAACTGTAAGAATTCTAGAAGAAAATGTTGGAAAAAAACTTATAGACATTGGCCGAGGGAAAGAATTTATGACGAAGTCCCCAAAGGCAATCACGGCAACAACAAAAAATAAATAAAGGGGACCTGATTAAATTAAAAAGCTTCTGCACAGCCAAGGAAACTATCATGAGAGCAAACAGACAACCTACAGAATGGGAGAAAATATGTGCATGCTACACATCCGATAAAGGGCTGATAACTAGAATCTATACAGAACTCAGGAAAATCAGCAAGAAAAAATCAAATAACTCCATTAAGAAATGGGCAAAGGACATGAACAGAAACTTTTCAAAAGAAGATAGATAAATGGCCAACAAACATATGAAAAAATGCCCAACATCTCTAATCATCAGGGAAATGCAAATCAAAACCACAATGAGCTATCACTTAACTCCAGGGAGAATGGACTTTATCGAAAAGTCCCAAAACAATAAATGTTGGTGAGGATGCAAAGAGACAGGCACACTCGTACACTGCTGGTGAGACTGCAAACTAGTACAACCTCTGTGGAAAGTAATGTGGAAATACCTCAAAGAGCCACAAGTAGAACTACCATTTGATCCAGCAAACCCATTACTGGGCATCTACCCAAAAGAAAAAAAGACATTCTGTAAAAAAGACATCTGTTTATAGCAGCACAATTCACAATTGCAAAGATGTGGAATTGTGCCCATCAATACTCAAGTGGATTAATAAAATGTGGTATATGTATACCATGAAGTTCTACTCAGCCACAAAAAACAATGGTGAACTAATACCTCTTGTATTATTCTGGATGGAGCTGGAGCCCATACTACTAACTGAAGTATTGTAAGAATGGAAAGACAAGCACCACACATGTACTCACCATCAAATTGGTATTAATTGATCAACACTTAAGTGCACATATGGAAATAACATTCATTGGGTGTTGGGAAGGTGCGGGGGGAGGAGGGGAGGGGTATATTCACACCTTATGGGTGCGGTGCACACCATCTGTAGGATGTACAGGCTTGAAGCTCTCACTCGGGTTGGGCAAAGACAATATATGTAACCTAAACATTTGTACCCCTGTAATATGCTGAAATAAAAAAAATAAAAAAATTATTAAAAAATGAAAATAAAAAATAGGTTTTTCAGGAAAGAAAACCTTAAATAAAAAACTTGATAAATAAGAATACAGTTCAGTTAAATGTCATTCAGATCTGGGATAATGTCCCTTACTATTATACTGAAATTTGCTACAATTTGGTCTTCGATAATAATGAGATTCTTTCTTTTTATGTTAACGCAGTGCTTTTTAAGTGGTACAAGATTCATATTAAGATATTCAAATAGACCCTGACCTTGAGTTTAGTTTTAATCTTCAGAATTTCAGAACATCCTCCATTGTTATTAACTTTAACTTTCTGCTTTTTAGTAGTTAAAGCATATAATAAAAATAAAACAGTGAAGGCTGGGGATGGTGGCTCACACTTGTAATCCTAGCACTTTGGGAAGCCGAGGTGGAAGGATCCCTTGAGGCCAGGAGTTCAAGAATAGACTGGTTAATAGTGAGACCTCATCCCCACCCCCACCCCCCCCAAAAAAATTAGCTGGGCATGGTGGCACACACCTGTAGTCCCAGCTACTCAGGAGGCTGAGGCAGGAGGATTGCTTGAGCCCAGGAGTTTGAGGTTGCAGTGAGCTATGATGATGCCACTGCACTCCAGGCTGGGCCACAGAGTGAGACCCTTTCTTAAATAAATAAATTAATAAATAGACAGACAAACAGTAAAACAGTGAAAATATAAAAAAATTTGGATACTAAAATAGTTTGAAAACATAATTGATTTTAAATATGATTCTTGAATGGGTCCCTAAGGCCTCTTTTGCTGGCTCATGCCCTTGAGCTCACAGTGTCCTCTCCTCCTCCAGAGTCACTCATCTTACTTTCTAATCCCCCCACTAGGGCCAGGCCACCTTTGGTTTCAGGGGAAGAGACTGTGGCCCATCAGATCCTTGAGTCTTTACAGAGGCCAGTCCTTCCTTCCCAAGATGGTTAAGACTTTCTGCACTGAGCACTTCCTTAAGGCCTTCAGCACCAGGGAAGAATTTCACTCTTAATTTGCCAGGGAGCACATAAACTCATTGAATCAAGTCTTATCTTCTTGCCTTCCCTTCTGTCCCCTCTCTCTCTCTCTCACACGCATTTCAAGAGTTCGACAAAGCAAATGGTGTTGGTACAATAGTCAAACGCTTTGCGGAACTCTTGCACCAGGGAAGCGGAGCAAACTGAGTTAAGAAACCTAAAAAACTGAAATACCAACTGCTCAGCCTACTTAGAAAAGGTAGACATGCCTTAACGTGGTTCACAGAAGCACCTCGACTCAGAGCAGAACGAGAGGCTGAGGGATGACACCACACAACGTAACAGAGTCACAGCACCGTGCAAAGTCCCATTAAAACGACTGGCGAAAAGGAGGCTTAACCGACGAACACATTTCACATAATGCATCTTGGCTGACACCCCGAGAGAGTTCACTGCAGAGCACATTAGTAACGTGGCCACGAAAGCGGGGGCTGGGACAGAGTTCTGATGGATTCCACATAATAAATACCAAGATCTGCACTCATTGGTCTTAATTTCAGCCACGGAAACACGTCAACCACAACTATTAACCTGTGTGCACGTTAACTCCTGGGCACTCAGACTCTAACATTTATTTCCTTTTCCTCCAAGACAAGTAATTTGGGGACGCTGATGGGTTCGGTTAAACGTGTGTGGTGATGTCTATTTTTTCTTTGTGAGAGGTTATTAATGGCCTCCTCTAGGAAGCCTTCCAGCTAAGACTGCATATTTTCATCAGAGTTCTGGCTTCATAGCTAGAAATTCAGTATCTTGAGCAAGCAGAAGTCATTCAGCAACGATAACAGAACACGGTGCAGCGTGGTACCGTGGCATTAACTGTGCGTCACCATTCACCACTCACAGTGTTGCCACCCGGGACCCTGGTGGGCCCAAGCTACAGAAGACAGCTCCTTACCGTGACTGGCAGGGGTGTGAGTTGCACCTTCTGACCTGGGGCTCTGGGCGGCTTGCCTGAGGGCAGTCACTGTCGTTCACCAGAGTGGTGGTCTTGTTAACAATCCGTGTGCACGAAACGATGGTTCTGCGTTCCCCTGGAAACCAAACCACAGGGGGCTGAGAGGCTGTGGCCGCACACACCTGGAAAGGCCACGCGCATCCATGCTCACGAAGGAGTGTGCAGGTGCAGCTACTGATCAGTTTGTCATTTAAAGTGACTGCTGTAAATGTCATATTAGTTGCAGAGAGGGAAACTGTAATTTTAGGGATGAGGGTATGCGAGATATGGCAGGGGCGGTGTGGGGCAGGAGAAAGATTCTGGAACAAGATCAGAAAGCAGCAACACCTCAGATCAGCTATGTTCTTGGACAGCTTGGGGTTCACTGAGGCCGGACATCTGATTTGGGTCTTTAAGTTCCACCAAAGATTGCCAATCTTTTCACCTGCTCATTTGATGTTTACAGTCTGTGGAGATCTGTATCAATTAAACACCAGTACCTCAGCCCTCACCAGAGAGCACGCTACCTGTGACAGAATTCCTGCTTGCTGGGGAGGAGTGGGGACAGGGAGTCTGGCCTGGAGGACACACAGACCTACATCTTCCAGAAGGCGCTCCAGAGCCAATCTGAACTTGCTCAGCCAGCCAATTGGTACTTACGCCTAAGCATCATCTGCCCTTGGGAAGCTTTGCTCACCTCTTATCCCAGCTGGAAGCAGCCCTTTTTTGAGTGTTCCTAAAGCACCCTGAACACTGCATGGCCACGCCTTTGTCAGGGAGGCTGAATGATTGGGAGTTAGGAGGGTGGACTCTGGAGCCAGGCTGCCTGGGCTTAAGTCTTGGGTCTATTACTACTAGTATCCCAGTGACCACATTATCAATAGTTGGCCACCATGCTTCTGTGCCTCAGTTTCCTCCCGGGGGCTGGTTTGCCTAACCTCCCTGTGCCTTAGGGTACTTCAGTGATGGTTAAAATCAATTAATACATGTAAGTGCTTAGAGCAGAAACTGGTGGGTGGCCAACACTTCATGTTAGCTATATTGCATTATTATTATTATTTGGAAGAGTGACAATAAAAGACTAATAGGGAGTCAAGTGCAACTATCTGGACCCCAGACTCCTTGCTGGGTTTGTCTTCTGAGGAATTCATCATGTAGCAATGACTCAAAATGATGGAGTCCTGAACTCCACTGTCAGTTCCTACTGCCCCAAACTGCAGCCCTGTATGGGTAAGGAAGGCACAGAGCTGCTTTCAGCTTTGGGGCAGGTCTGACCACCATGTCAGGGAGCTGGAAGTCATCGGTGTCACAAAGGGATGCCAGCAGCAACAGCAGCACAACGTGTGCCCCTTCCCCCACTGAGGGGCACCTGCTCACTGGTCCATTTGAGCCGTGCTTAGTCTGCAAGAAGTTGCTGCAGAAGAAAAGCCTGGTTGCAGACAGAGGTGTTGGGTAGATTTGGAGGTTGGAAGGCTGTCGGCACAGAGGGACCACTGAAGGGCTGAGGGCAAGGGGCAGAGAGGAGGACAGCAGGGCTGAGGGTGGAATCAGGCTCTGCCCACCGCCACGGGCTGCTTCAGAAAGAGGCTGAGAACAAACAGTGAGGGCGGCTGGCCGAGAAGCACAGGAAGGCATTCGCAGTTGACCCTCGCAGCGTCTGAGGGGCTCAACCATTCTGCGACTACAATTCTTACCCAAGAAAAATGGAGTGAGTCAAATGGCAAACAATCCCTTACACATTGCATATCTGATAAACATCATCCGAGCAGTCAATAGCTCCTCAGGACTGGGGGTGGCTGGGGCCGTGCCCGGGTGTCCCCTGCCATCCCACTCTCTGGGTTGGCACTCTAGAGCAGGTCACCCTTCCGTCCCAACTCTGTGCCCACCAAAATGCACCCATCCTGTGTGCCATCTCCCATGATGACCCTGCCATGTGCCCCATTAGGGTGACAAACAACATTACACTAAGGGGCTGCTGGCTAAGGGTTCAGAATGGCTTCCTATTTCCCCTCCTGAATGACACCTAATAAATGTGATGCCTTTTGTTCATACTGACTCTTGCAGTATGTCAGTCTCTTTGGCTCATCCTGCAGCCCTGACTGTGGGTGAGTACCAACCATCCTGCATCGGAGGTGAGGAAATTCAGGCTCAGAGCGGGTAAGTCATTTAGCGAGGTAGGGCAGGAAGTTGTGGGGTCAGGACTCGTATTCAGAATGTTTCTCCCAACTCATAGGCCTTTTTCCTTCCACTGTGTCCTGCAGTGGGGTTCCTGGGGCAAAGAGGGAGGGGAATTTGGGAAGAGCAGAGACATCTTCTGGTGCCTTTTCCACCAATCGGCAACAGCTAAAGGTCTATTCTGTTCCTTCTCAGGGTCCGCCTGTCATTCCCGTGAGGAGGCCACACGTCGGCCAAATCTCCACCCACGGGAGACACAGCAGTGTGGGCACGACTCTAGCGTGGGAGTGGGGAAGGCGCCGCCCCAGGCCTCTGCAGGGAGACTGTAGTGGGTGTGGTTAAATTCCTGTGCAAGCACAGGTCACATATTTCCCACACTCCGTGTACTGGCCGCGGAGGGCCCTGATTCACTTCTCCTTCCTTTAGCAAACCCCACACCCCGTGAGAAACCCACACCCGGCGGGCTGCGGCCCCACTGCTCACCTCCTCCGCACTGCACACTGCACCCCTCCCAGCCGCTGTGCGTCCAGAGGAACAGAGAGTCCTGCGGTTTTTCAGGCTCACTTTGGTTTTCAGCAGTGTAGTTTACAGGAACGGTGTATTCGTAGTGAATTCCATAATTTTGGTCGTGAAATAACAACACCTGAATCGACAGCAAAACAAATGGCCATCTTAAAAAGGAACGAAAGCCCACAGGATTGCGGGATGTGCAAACCAGGCCACGCTGTGGCTGTTTCTCTACTAGGGGTAACCGGCTCTTTTCGGGGGTTCAGAACAGGTTCAATCTTGGGGTACTCTTTATCTTAGGCTTGGATTCCTCAGGTACACAACTTGGGGGTTGGGCAAATGCAAACCATCAGTTTCTTCTGTTCTCAAGAAAGGACCAGTGAGATGAAGAGTTTGGGATAAGCACCTCTGTGGGCTCTAAACGCACTTTTCACAGAGAGCTGCTCCAAGCAGAGAAAAGTCCACATTCCCACATCCTCGCCATGACGCTGCCCTTGCAGAAGAGGAAGACGCAGATAACTGCTTTTACCTAGAAAGGCACCTGAGCAAGTAGGGTTACTCCACATCTTTGGAAATGAACAGGTCCCTGCACTCCCATTACCAATCATCACTCTGCGTCAGTTGGTCCAGAGAGCTGGGGTAAGGCAGGCTCACAGGCAGATAGAGCCCACCACGGGGGACTCTGGGGGCATCTGTTTGGGAGTCCAAGGATGCAAGAGCCTTCCCATTGCCATGGGAACTGGGATGATGACTGTGCCCATTGGTGGCAGAGGCCTGGCCCAGGGCTTAAAGCTGGGAGTGGGGTGGAGATCCAGGGTGCTCTATGATATTTTGTAGGGAGCCATCATACAGCTTGAGGACCCCTGGGTCTGAAATCCTAGTGAGTCTGCAGAAAGGATTGGTCTGCATGTGACTTTGGGAGTGCGTGTGACAAGTTACGTATGGCCAGCATGCACGCTATCAGATTTATTTCTCTAGACATAGTGGTGCAAAACAAGCCCTCTTGTAGGAGCTTAAGATGGCCTGTCTGCAGTAATGTGTCTTTAGGCTAAATTTGGAACCAGTGAACATCCTGGGTCTACAAATTCACTTCCAGCCCAAGAGGCCTGGGAGAACAGGCCAGCAGGTGCTAAGGGCAGAATGTGCATGGCCCCCCTGACTTGACCCAGGGCAGTCCATCTCAAAGTGTGCCAGGCATTGTGGATGGGGGTGGGATGCTAAGAGCAGACTTAACTGCATAAACAGCCACTTCTCCACCAAACAGACTTGTAGTAACGCATTTGGAAAAATGCCTCCAGTTTGAAAAAAAACAAAACAAAACTAGTCTTAAGAGATCTTTATTATCTCAGTATGGGAATAAGACTGGTGAATTGAGAATCCATATGAAACCAATTGCATGCAATTTTGTAGCCACATATAATTTGCGTGTGCATGTGTGTAATTGGTTTCAAATGCAGGTCCCTGTGACTCTTGGGTGCTCTCGACTCTGTAAACATGTATGCACCCCAATTTGGGGACAATGGCTTTCTCTATCGAGGAAAAAGAGCACCTCTCACTTCTAGGTTTAAAAACTCAAAGTGATGACATTTCAAGAGAGAAAAGTGATTACTATTAAACAAAGGTTGAACTTTGAGCTATGGCAGCGGTTGCTTTCACTGAGTTTTGTTTTTCGTGGTCTGAATGAATCCGGGCTGTGTGCTTGCTTTAATGGGCTAACGACTTGCTCAGTTTACGAAAGCTTTTGGTAAAAGGAAACATACTCATCTTGGTGTTTGCTAGAGAAAGCAAATTCACACGCTAACAGGTGATGTTTCTGTACAGGTTTCATCTAATCTTTTGCCTCCTCTCTTAGCCCCTCTGGATAACTACTTTTAACTCAGTAGGAGGATTTGTTCTAACTTTGACTAGGCAACAATCTTACCCCAGAGAATGACTTGGGTACAAGTTCTTGGGTCCTAGAAACTTACTTGCAGGAATATATTTGCAGTGGATTTAGTGGGCTGAGTGTCGCATATGCAGATTTCCCTAAGTTTTAGGTCACACATGGAAACTGCCTCATTTTTGTCTCACTAGAAAGTATAATGAGGTTAGTGCCATCATAGTGTGACACCCAACCTGGGTGCTGGTTCTCATAGGCGGAGCTGGTGTCCTCAGGAGGGTCCCTGGGAAATGGCCAGAAAAATCTTTTGGGTGTCACCTGACCTTGAACAGCTGCAGGTTGCCAGAGATCACAAATTAATGGGGAAAAAGAATTTCCAAGTAGAGACTCCAGGAGGCAGTGAGGAAAAAGTGTGCTTTGATTACAGGCGCACAAGCTGCCAAAAATCGTGTTCTTTGAAAGGAGACATGAAATCAATAATTATCAATAATTATGAGCTATCTGAAGTTAGCCATAAGAACTCCTGAACCCTGAGAAGGAAACAGTGGCATTCCTTTCCCTGGAGATCTTTGATACGTTTCAAAGGACGCATAGCCAGATGTTTAAGTAGCTCACATGGAGGCCTCCCTGAGACAACAGATAAGAAAACAGCGCCCTGGCCTGGCCCAATGGCACAGGTTTCTCGAGACCACCTGGGGAGTAAATATACCTACAAAATCTGATTCTCCTTCCCAATTTCCCAACACTCGTTGCAAGCTGAGTCTGAGAAATCCGAGGGAGGCTGGTTTGGATATGGAGTCGACAGTTCACTTTCCAAAAGGCAGTCTCCAATGTGGATGCACAAACATGGGGCAGATCTATGCATCCCACCATCTGATGTAAAAACAGACTTTGCTAATGAGGCCAAGTCTCCCTGGCTGCCACCCACCACGTGCCTAAGCATTTCCTTCTTGGAGGTAGCTCCTTTTGAAAACGTTAGGAGCTCTGCCAGTGAAGACCCAGGGGGAAGCTTCGAGAGAGAATTCTGAGGCCTGCAATAGACACACTGGGAAGGAAGTGGGAGAGGACTGAGCAGCAGGTGGCCTCATAAACCCCTGGGAGCTGCATGCAAACCCTGTCCCCCAGGGCCCAGGAAGAAGTAACCTGGCAGACCTCTTGGAGCCATGCCCCTCCCCCAGACAAGTTCCAAAGCCCAGCAAGTTACCATCAAATGCAGTGGTAGTTTGGTTGGTCCCTTGGCAGAAATCTTCTCCCATAGGCCCCTTCTCACATAGCGGACAGTTGTGCCTGCAATCTGGAACTCTCCAGGGAGCTCTATCTTCCAGTCGCTGTTGATGGATCCCTTACCGGAGTCTTTGAGAGCTTGAAAGAGAATGGAACACTGCAAAATCAGGGGGGATGCAGCCTGTCTTTACAGGGAATCTAGGTGCCTTGAGTGGGGCAGAGGTCTCCCCATCCACGGGGGCAGGAGGGAGGCCCGCAGTGAGGGAAGGGAGCTTTCTGCGTGCTGAGAACAGACGTCTGGCTCACAGGATCTCCCGGGGAGAGCTGTCAGAATTGACGGGGCTGTGTGTCTTGAAACCAACTTAAATAGTAAGGGTCGGGGGAAGAGGCACAGGATGGAGACCACCATAGCCAGATCATGTTTCACCAGACTTACCCAGTAGAGGGTTTTCTGTCTGATGAATTAATTCTACGTTAATGCGTCCTAGGCTACAAAACAAGTTTTGCTGCTTTAGCAAAGCTAAGCAATTCGCTTTGCTGTTACCTAGCCGGGACTTTGGAAGGAGAGCAGCCTAACTCCGGAATCTCTGAGGGATTTGATACCCCCGCATTAGAAACGTGGATGTTCCTTCAAGAAACAATGGTTGTTCTACTAAATATTTAAGTTTGGAAACCACAGCCGCCCACAGATGTGGCAGTTACTGCTGGGCAGCTGCAGGGGGCGGGGCAGGGGCGCTGTCGCACGTGGCTCTGCGGGCTTCGGGTTCACGTGTTCGTTCACCTGCTCTCAGCTCCACGAGGTACGACGTGGGTTGGAAGAGACCGAGAATCAACATGTTGCTGATCGGCCATAAGCAAAAATTTGGTTTTCTGCACAAGCCATCTATTTATTCTTATCTGAAGTGCCCACCAGGGACTTTCCTGTGTCTTCTCACTGAGGTTTGAAGTCTCTGTTGTCTCACAGCCACTGACCATCACCCTCTGCCAGCAACTGACTCTGACATTTGCTGTCCTGGGCTGGGGCCTCAGGGTCAGAAGTTGGGCCCCGACTTTGTCCCTGTTTTATGGCTGTTGTGAGACTTGGCATCCATCTCTTTCTCATCGATCAATCAATGGTACCCAGGGGTTCCCTCGGGAATCTGTTTTTCCTCCAGTTACGTGGGGCTGAGCCCTAACTCTACCGCAACTCTGGGCACAGGCCTATAGCCCAACCCTGGACAGTGGGACTTTTGTTCACCTTGGGAAGAGGCAGCTTTCTTCTCATGGGTTACCCGGAAACTTGACAGAAGCCTGGATCTGCCAGCACTCGGGAAGAGAACCCCAGAGAGCACAGACAGCAGAGCCAGGACAGACAGAGACTGTTTTTCTGGTGACATCACTTTAAGCCCCTGGATCCAGCAGTGCCTGAAGCTGCTTCTCAGCAATGGAGAACTGAGTTTGGCTTTCACGTGTGCCTTTTGGAGGTTGGTTTAAAAAAAAAAAAAATACTAATGATGATGAGGACAGAGCAGGTAGGGAAAGAAAATGAGTATTATGGATTCCCAGAGATCACTGCCACGCCTTCAACTGTCTCCCAGCTTCTGCTCCTGTCCTGCCATGGAGACTCCTGACGAGGTGGCTCTTTGCCAACCAGCCTTGTTTATGCATTTCCCAGGCCCTTTTTGTAAGATGCTTTAAAGTGCCTTATTGAATTATAAACTGAAAACTACCCCGCCTCCATGCCCAAAGTCAAATGTCTGAGAGGTCAGGAGTGGCAAGGCTGGGGAAGGGCAGGCGGGCACACCTGGGGGCGATTATGAACCCATCCCTGGAAGCACTGCCGGGGGTATGTGGGGCAAACCCAGCCTCTGCCACCGGAAGACAGGCTGTGGGCGAGATGCAGCAGCAGCTACATGGGTGGAGGCAGAGCCAGCTGGGGCTTGGGGTGTGCCACCTCTGATCACCAGAGCAGGGTCTCGCTTGTCCTTGGCAGGTGGGTGGAGGAGACACTTCAGGAGTGCGTTGCAGGGAGAACGCGGAGGAGTTGCTGGTTATGGTCAAGGAATTGGGGGATGGGAAGTGAGAGAGACAGATGTGGCTAACCAACTAGCCCAGACAAGGTCAGCTACTCAGTGGGGGGTGAGCACACCAAACAATGGAGCGCGGGCGACAACCAGCTCCCTGGGGAAAATAGCCTAGTTTTTTTATAGCACAAGTTGTATCCAAGGTATAGATATTCTCAACATGGTAGATTTCAAGTTATCCACCTGGCACGCAATTGACTGTCATGAACCACGCAGGGCTTCTGGGCGTCCAAGTTCTGAAGACACCTGTCCTTGTGTTGGAGACTCTGGTCTGGGGCTGCTGACTTGGGGAAATCTCACACTGTCACCAATTTGTTGAGAGGGGAGTGGGTGTGATTTGACTCTCGTGGCCCCAGAAAGAATAAACTTTGTGTGCCCAAGCCCTGCTTGTGGCCACCCCCACAGCGGCTGTGAGTTCCCAAACTCTGCAGATATAGCTGTCCAGCTGCTATTTATTTGGTACCCACCTCGGAGCCAGCACCCTTCCCTCTGGACAGCTAGCTCCAGGCGACACTCACTCACGCACTCCCCAGGGCAAGGAAAACAGAGGCAGAGTTAAAAGCAGGAAGTCATTGGTTCCAGGAGGCATGCAGATTGCTTTCCAACCTGTTGACTTTGGTATAACTTAGTCAGCAAGATTCAACATCTGCAGGTTGCTGTGGTCCATGCTGAAAAATTGGAACTTCCCCGTTAAAATCAGAATTTAGCACCTGACATTCCTTCAGAAGAGATTTCCACCTCACAGATTCTGTTGGAACACCCAGATCATTTTAACAGCAAATAAACAGGTTTGATGTGGAGTCCAACAATGCAGTGACTTCGTGGGGCCATGCCGGCTCCAGAGAGAGAATGCAAGTTACCTCTGGTCTCCTTCTGCGGTAGCTTGGGCTGCTCTCCTGGCTTGTGTGAGCTGTGCAGAGCAGGGTTTGCGAGGTCCCGGGCACAACATATCCTTTTTCCTGAAGAAGGCCCTCCAAATTAAATACGTTTCCAGCTCTACGAGTTCCTGGCCCTCTCAACCTTTGGGCATCAATGGATATGTCCAAGCCCCCTTCGTCCGTAAGCATTTCAAGATCAATTAGTTTGCATTTGAAATTAGGATTTTTGGACCCAGGAAAGACTCAACAGGGCCTATTAAGATGATTACAAATGCTCTGATTTCATGGACAAATAATGAAGAACAGGGAATTCCTTGAGCAACCTGATTTTATTAGTGATATCTGAAGTTCTGATTTGCTGGGGAAGGAGATTTTCGCTTGCTGGTTCTGCCTGGGCCAGAGGTTAGATTTTTAAAACCACTTTCCAAGATACAACAGTGCTTCCTTTTGTGGATTTTGCTCAGAAGCCTCTCAATAGTTAGACTTTCATGGGGCACCACATGGTGGGTACACATTTTCCTTAGCTACTATGGCAGAACAAACCCCGTCGGTGACCTGGAACATAGGGTCATGTGCTGAGGTCCATTTCCATACTGGCCCTTCTTCCTCTCTGTGGACATTTACGCGTCATCCCTGGACTTCTAGGCACAGTGGGGGGAAAACCATGAGCCATTCCAGGGGACGAGGAGGGAGCATTCCTAGTGGGAGGCCACGGCTCCTCTTCAGAAGCGGCTGGGGGCAGACTTGAGTTGTGACCCTGTCTGCACGTCCCGCTCTGGCACAGAGCTGTGCAGAAGCCGGGGTAGGGTTCTTTTCGTCTTTCTCCCTCTTGGATTCAACTGGAAGACCTGACCCACAGTCAACCTACTTCTAATCCTGGCACCGGGTCAGCTCCTTTTATTTCCACTCGGAGTTCTGCCAGCTCTGTTCTTAGCTATGGATACAAACTGCAGAGGTATTTCCTGTTCCAGGTGGTTTCGAGCAGAAAGCCAGCCAGCGTGGGCTGAAGGTAGGTGGGGTGAAATTCTTCAGGAACTGCTCCCAGCAAATGTGAGAGTAATTCAAAGTTACCCTGGGTCGATGTCCAAAGCACCCAGCCCCGAGTGGAAACGAGGCTTGCTGGAACCAACTTGAGAAACATGACAAGCATGGACCACCTTCGGCTCGCCTGGTCCAGGAGCCAGGCCCCAGAATACTGGGATTATGATTTTCGGAAAAGATAAAGGGACGAAGCTGGCTCCCACCTCCCATGGTGACCGAGTGCTTCAGGGGAGCTGAGAAGTTGCCCCGAGACATGAAACCCATCTCCTAGGGATGGAGGTTTGCTTCTCTGATGTGCGCACCGTGAAGCAGTCACAATGGGCAGGTTTCACATGGGTTCTGCGATGAAAAACCTTCTCGTCAGTCATCTCTGGCTGTGACTGGACACCTCAGGGCAATGCTGAGGGGCTCCGTGAACTGCAGCAGACTCAGGGGAGGAGAGGAACTTGAACGAGCTGCCACGCCCTTGCAGCTCCGGTTCGCTCCTCTGTGGAGGAAGCACAGTGATGCTCTGCAGTGTCTTTGGAGGGATCAGCGATGGGGTCTCTAACGCACAGCAGGGCTCGGGGACCGAGAGCCCTGACGTGGACGTCCTCATTCTTGTCTGTGTATGTGGTCCTGAGGCTGCAGGAGCAGACAGGGACCATCATGAGAGCTGACCCTCTGGGCAGCGTCCACTAGTTAGTATTTCTTGGCCCTAAAGTGAGTCCCAGGGAAAAGTTCCTTATCACCAGAGGAATGAGAAGCTGAGTAGTGATCCGGAGGATTCTGACCTCCTTCTGTCATTCTTACATTGCTACAGAAAAGTAGAGTTAAAGAAAACATTCCTGTTTTTGCCAGACACCTGGGGGCCTGGGGTCAGGTGCAGGAACAGCGCTGGGACAGCTCAGAAGCCAGGATCAGAGGCCAGAAGACTTATTTGCAGGAGCAGCTGCTGGTGCTTGATGGAGGAACCAGGAAGCCGACCTCAGAGAGTACCCAGATTATGGATTTTGAACAAGATGAGGGTGAAAGGGGACGCCAGCCTTGCAACGAGGTCCAGTGTGCCTGGGGAGTGGCAATGTCACTCCCAGGTAAGAGTGGTGCATTCCCCCATGCACCAGCTGGGAAGGGTAATTTCTGGGGGTGGCACTAGGTGACTGGGCTTCCACCACAAATGCTGGTGAGGTTGACCTAATTTCCTCGGGTGGGCAGAAGGAGAGGGGGTGGGGTCTTTGAGAATTTAGTAAAAAAGCCGTTACTCCCAAGAAACTGCCAAAAGCAGCAGGAGGCCCTGTTTCGGCAAGCATGCATGAGCGTTGTTCTATTTGTGGAGTGACAGCTGGGACAGCTGGGGAGGGAGTGACAGGCAGGGCCGGGGCAGAGTCCACACAGGGGAGGTGGGGAGAACCACAGGGCTGATGCAGATCCATGTGGATGCCACCTTGAGGACAGCAGGAGCAGCGGTAGCCATCACAGCTTCAAGGATGCAGCATGGACGGCGGGTGACGAAGCCACGGAGGAGGCAGCAGGGCTGCCTGGGGCACAGGGGACCCACGGGGCATGGTGCCAGTGAGTCCTGGTGTGGGCACTTGGACACATGCGCACCTGCCTCTATTGCTTCCCCTAAGGCAGGTGTGCAGGGAGCGGCTTCGTGCCTTTAAGTGTTTCCTAACTCGTGAATAACAGGACTGCGGTCTTCATTGCAAACTTGCCTATTACAGGTTTGTTTCTTGTTTCATTAGACTGTGAGTGTCTAAAGTGAGACCATTTCAAAGAAAGACTTGGATACGTCTGTGCAGTCTACAAAGGCAGGAACATAGGCAAAGAAGTCTTCTTTTTGTATCAGTAATAAAAATTGAAATAAAAGGGTTTGAGCAGCACAGGCCCATCAGGCAGCTTGCAGGAAGTTTGAGACCAGAGAAATCATTTCTTATTTTTTTTCTTTTCTTTTTCTAGCTCCATGAGCACCTTGCAACACAGGCTGAAAGACTATAATATGAAGGGCGCTCAGGAGCGGGGTACCTGAGTGGAAGATCAACCACCTCTAGTTTGAAATTGAACGCAAGACAGGAACATGGGTTTAGGGCTGGCAGAGGGACAAGGGGTCATAGCATATCCCATGACAGTGAACTAGGAGCAGAAGCAGCCTCTGGGTGCCCTGCTGTCTCCATGGCAGTGTCCGCTTCCTGTGATCTGCAGAGAGAACACTTATGTGTTCGGCTTAGAACTCCAACCACCCTGATGGTCAAGTACTGGGGTGACCTTTGCTGGGCTTGATGGGGAGGCTGGGAATTGAGCCAGGACACACTTAGAGGGTCTTCTCTGGCTCAGGAGGAGTTTAACTGAATGACTCTTCTTAGGCTTTACCCGTCATGCTGTGGAGGGCGGTGAAGGCCAGTCAGGAATAGAACCCAAGTCTACAGAAACATGTAGGTGTTTGGAAGTCAATGGAGTTGGCCACTAGGAATCTGGGGTACACTGACCTTAGTGAAAATCAGTGTTGTTTTGGGTTCCCATAAGAGTTAGTGCTGTTGCTCTTTTTCCAGCTAAGGAGACGCTCCCAGAGCCACTGAGAACCTACAGGTCTTCCTGCGAGTGGCCCGGTGGGCCTGTGCCACTCAAATTAAAGCTGCTCTGGGCTCTCCTGGGGTTACTGCAGGGGACTAACTCTACCACAGTTCCTCATTACTTCCTTCACTTTTCTGTCCCCAAGTTTGTGGGCCCACCCATCCTCGCCCCCAATCCACCTTGGGTGTGGCTGCTTATTAGTCAAATTTGATAATGCTGGTTGGTTTGCTCTGAGTACTCACGTCATTACAATTAAAATATAGGTGTAAAATGGGTTAGGACCCAGGAGAACGATACTGAACTGAATATATCAGACTAATCATCAAAATGAATTCTCAGCGCATAAATTGTGAGTTAAATCATTTTTGTTTTACCCAGAAAACTGTGAGCAGGTTTATCCTCCACCACACGGATCCTCCGAGCTCCAGCAGGAATGATAGCAGCTTCGATGTAACCTGCAGCCACAAAGGACAAACAGGTGAACCACACCTCCACCCTGGATCAGAAGCCCATCCAGCATCACCCCCATCAAAATCTACCTAACACACTCCAAAGGAGTGGTTTCAGAGATGGTGGGCAGGTACAAGTCTGAGAAATTAAGAGTCGACTAAGGGGGAATGCTCTTCTGTGGCCAGAACATCCCAGCTGCCCAATTTCCAGAGAGCACTATTTATGTGTGGTATGGGGTGAACTGTGTCTCCCTCCCTCAAATTCATATGTTGAAGTCCTGACCACCAGTACCTCAGAATGTGAGCGTATTTGGAAATGGGACCATTGTGGATATATTTATTTAAGATGAGGTCACACTGGAATAAGGGGGGCCTCATCCAATATGACTGATGTCATTATAAAAAGGGGCAACCTGGACCCAGACATGCACACAAGGAAAACGTCATGACAACACGAAGGCAAAGATGGGATGATGCTTCTTCAAGCCAAGGAAGGTCAGAGGTTGCCAGTAAGCCACTAGGAGTTAGGCAAGAGTCCTGGAACAGGTCCTTCCTTACAGACCTCAGAAGGAACCAACCCTGACAAAACCTTGATCTCAGACTTCTCACCCCCAGAACTGAAAGACAGAACATTTCTGTTGTTTCTGCCACCCAGTTTGTGGCGCTTTGTTACGGCAACCATAGCAAACTAACACAGCCTGGCATTCCACGTAAACAGCACCTCCCTGGCGCGTGAATGAAGAGTGCCCTGGGCTCATGCATCTGTTGAAGCTTCTTTTGCTTTGTTGTAGTTTGACCTTTCTTTGAATACCCATGGGATATTCCTGACAGCAGAGACTAAGCCACTTACCCTCTGAAAAACTACAGTATTGCCTTAAAATGCTACATGCTATTTCCTGTCATCCATGCTTCCTACTGTGTTTTCTGTGTTGTTGATTTTCTTTGTCTGCTTCCATGTGGACTTGATTTCTATGATGGATTCACTGACAACTTCTGTGTCTTTCCTCAGCTCTGCTAAGTCATGTTTCATCTCCCTTTGTTGCTTCATTGTGTCTTCGTATCTTCCTCAAGGTCTTGTATCTTAGCTATGCCTTCTTGTTTTATTGAGGCTGTTGTTTATCAGTTTTTGGAACTTATGGCAGCACCACTGGGTCACACTTTTCACCTTTTCCTTGGTAACATGTTTCTGGTGAGGTTTTTTTTTTTTTTTTTTAAGTAATTTGTTTTTCTTTTCCCTTCCATCCTTTTCCTATTGCAATATACTTGCATGGATTCTGTGCTGGTTCTTTTTCAAAATTTATTTCATGCTTTGAAGTGAGACAAGTTCTACTTGTTCCAGCTGTCTGCAGTAGGTTTTTGTGGTGGGGAGAGACAGGACAGTGTTGTAGGTCATCAGAACTTTCCCCTGCTTTACAGTGAAGTTTACTAGGGTGCAGGTTTACCTACGTTATTGAGTTCTTTTTCATTTTCCCTTTTTAAAACAATTTATGTATTTTATATTTACACAAATACACGAGTGTATTTTCTCATTGTAAGAATTTACTAGTACAGATAAATCTCAAGTCTCCTTAATCCTACTCCTCTCCTCTGTTGAAAATAGCACTATCAGTTTTATATATAGTATTCATATATCTTACTATTTATACATATATCTACACAAATAAAAATAGCATGGTATTTTCATAGCTGTCTATATTTTACATAAATGTTAGGAGTAACATTATAGCTCCATATTGTATTATACTACTTTTGTTATGTTTAAAACCATATGTTTTGGAGATAATACATGTTATTATGTATAGTTCTACTTCTTCTTCTTCTTTTTTTTTTTTGGCTTAAATTGCTATGTATTTTTTTTTTTTTTTTTTTTTTTTTTTTTTTTTTTTTTTTTTTTTTTTTTTTTTTTTTTTTTTTTTTTTTTTTTTGAGACAGAGTTTCACTGTGTTGCCCGGGCTAGGGTGCCGTGGCGTCATCTTAGCTCACAGCAACCTCAAGCTCCTGGGCTCAAGCGATCCTCCTGCCTCAGCCTCCCGAGTAGCTGGGACTTCAGGCATGCGCCACCACGCCCAGCTAATTTTTTCCATATATTTTTAGTTGTCCGATTAATTTCTTTCTATTTTTAGTAGAGATGGGGTCTCGCTCTTGCTCAGGCTGGTCTCGAACTCCTGAGCTCAAACAATCCGCCCACCTTGGCCTCCCAGCGTGCTAGGATTACAGGCGTGAGCCACCGCGCCCGGCCGATTGCTATGTATTTTATATAACTACTTCCCTGTTGATGGACATTTGGGTTGTTTCAAAATTTTCACTGTTAAAAACAATGCTATACCACATATGAATATGCACACAAAACCCCTCAACAAAACACTAGCAAACTTAATCCACAAACATATAAAAGGGATTATACACTATGATGAAATATGATTTATCCTGGGAATGCAAGGTTAGTTTGACATAAGGAAAATTAATCAATGTAATACTCCATGTTAATAAGGGACAAAAACCACAAGATCATCTCAACAGGATTATCATTAGTCATTAGGGAAATGCAAATCAAAACCATAAGGACATAACACTTCACATCCATTAGGATGGCTCTAACAAAAAAAGAGAGAATACGAAGTGTTGGAGAGAATGTGGAGAAACTGGCACCCTCATTCATTGCCAGTAAATATGTAAAATGGTGCAGCCACTTTAGAAAAGAGCTTGGCAGCTCCTCAAAAGGTTTAAACATAGAATTACCATATGTCCCACCAATTCCACTCCTAGGTATATACACACAACAGAAATGAAAACATGTCTACACAATAACTTGCACACTAAAAATTTTATTAGCATTATTAATAATATCCAAAAAGTAGAAACAACCAAAATGTCCATCAACTGATGAATGTGTTAAAACAATGGGGTATATCTGAACAATGGAATAAAAAGAATGAAACACTGATGTTTGCTATGACATGGATAAATATTGAAAATATTATGTTAAGTGAAGGAAGCTGGTCACAAAAGACCACATATTGCACAATTCCATTTATATGAAATGTTCAGAATAGACAAATCCATAGACAGAAATTACATTAGTGGTCACCTACGGCTGGGGTAAGAGGGAGATGAGGAATGACTGCTAATGAGTACAGGATTTCTTTTGGGGATCGTTGTGGTGACGGCTGCACAAGTTGGTGCACATACTAAAGCTCACTGAACTGCACACTTTATGTGGGAGAATTTTATGACACGTGAATTATATATTTATAAACAAGCTAAAAAAAGAAGCAATACTGCAATGAACAGTTTTTTACATGTCTTCTTGTACATACATACAATGTGTTACCAAGTCGGCTACAGTAGAATCACTGAGTCAAACGCTCGTGCAGTTTAAATGTCAAAAGTACTGCTAATTTGCCCTCTGTAACAGCTTGACTAACACATAAACCAAAACTATATGAGAGTACATGTTTATTCACAGACTTCTAAATACTTGAAATGACCAATCCTCTTAATACTTGCTAATCCAATAGGTGATAAAATGTTGTCATAGATTTAATTTGCATTTCCCTGATTACCAATGAGCCTGAGCATCATGATATACTAATTGGCCATTTGTGTGTCTTCTTCAATTAATGGCCTTGTTCATAACCTTTGCCCGATTTTCTACTGTCTTTCGTTTTTATTTAATTGATATACAGGAGTTTAAAAAATATATTTTAATATGTATTAATATAATTTGTTTGTTTTGGGACTCAAATTCCTTATTAGACATGTTGCAAACATTTTTTCCCCAGTCTGTCATTTGTTATTTCTTTGTTTAGGGTGCCTTTCATCACACGGTTTTAATTTGATAGTCATATTTTAAATTTTTGAGATCTTGTTTTCTGATTATTTCTTCTCATGGCATTCTGTTCTTGTTTTATGGATACAATGACATCTTAAATCTTTCTATGAATAGAGATTTTGATTTTCTATTATTTGAGTTGTCTTGTTTTTCTCGAGGGTCGTTTTGTCAGTTTAGCTTGGTCTTTCCCATTTGTGTTGCAGACTCTCCTTCCTGCATGAGGTCAGATGGACTGTCTTTGTGGGGGCGGGGTGGGGCTTGCTGACTGTAGGGATTCGTTTCCTGCTGAGGGGCTGGGAGCTGTTGCTATGCATTGGCAACCAAAATACCAGAATGCAGAGAAGTTTGCTATGGGTGCTATGTAATAGTGCTGGCCACCAAATGCTTCCAGGCAAGAATACATTTTCCTGCTCCCTTCAGTTTGTGTGACATATGTGACTTCTTTTATACAGTAAAATGTGTGTGAAAATGACATGTCTCTCCCCTGAAGGAGCTTTAAGGGTCTGTTTTGCTATATTCCCTTCCTCTTCCTGCCAAGGTGATCGTGGCAGCGTGTGAACAGAAAAAGTCTCCATCAGCCTTGGTCCAGGAGTGAGCAAATATGCAGAGCCTCCTGCCAACCCTTGGTGGGCAGGTAGCATGACAAAGAAAGAAACTTCCATGTTAAGCCACTGAGATCTGGGGTTCTGCACTGAGTTTTGTTTGTTGCTTGTTTACTGCAGCAAAACCAAGCATATTCATGCATATATGCTTATATATATCCACACATGAACTTCCCCCTGAGATGTCCTTGCTCTCCCTAAACCTTTTCAGAAGTTCCTTTGCATTCATTTTTAGGTGATCTTGGGAAGACAAGGAAATAAGCCACACGTTCAATCAGCCATGTGAGACAGAGAGTTTAGCAGCGTTCTTCTGTCCTCACAGCAAATGCCCTGGCATTGTTACTACAGATCCAGCCTCGGATGTTTACAAATAAATGTCCTAAAGGATATGCAGAGAGATCTTCCAAATGTAAACATAGTCCGGCTTAAGGGGAGCAAGTGCCTAAGTTTTGTGCCCTGATCCATCCTGACGCCCAGGCAGGATGATCTGTGGTCTCCAGTCTGACCCCTTCCAACTGTGTCTGACTTGGGAATGGTGCTGCCAGCCTGAGCAGCCTGCACATGGTTCCTGCACTGCCCAGTGGCGATGGGGCGAGGACGAGGTTTTCTGATTAAAAATCCTCTCTGCTCTAGGAATGCTTCCCTACTGAAAAGGTTGGGCACCAGAAAAAACAAAAAAACAAACAAACCAAAAAACCCAAAAAGCAGCTGTTAGGATGACAGTACTGGATTCTAGCACAAATTTCTCTTTGAGAAGCCTGTTCCTTCCGGGGAGTTTGAAGATTATTGGATTCCAGTGATATAAAGCAGTAAAGTGTCAAAAACTCAGATAAAAGTTGTTTGGGGTCAAAGTAATTAAAATCTTTTTCCATTTAATCTATAAAACATGCTTGGGAACAAGACCTGCTTGTGGAGCTGAATTTATTCTCGGAAGGAAGCTGCTGTTAGAGGGAATCTTCCGATTTTGTGGCTAAGAAACCTGGGTGTCAACATCTCCCACCTGCAGAATCTGAGGCAGCAGACACAGCTGCCTGGGCCCCGATCAGTGAATTCTCCACATTCCACAGCAAGGCACATTTGCAGCTGATGCATGGTCACCGGGTCTATTTTTAAGCCTAACTTTGGCACAAATTGCAGCATTGAAAAGGCATCTGTTTTCTGTCTTTTCTCATGTACCCTCAAGTGGAGATGATGATGCACAGCAAAGCTCAAGGCAGACGTGCAACCCAAGTGAGGCTCACCCTCAGGCGACCTCTCAGGGCAGGGCAGTCACTGCTGTGCACGGGGCCCTGATAACCTTTCTTTCTAAGATGAGCTTGGTCATGAAAAAAAGGGAATCGATTAAAGAGAAAGTCCATAGCATGAAAGGCAGGCTCTCTGCCTCTCAGTCACTGTCCTCCAGCTGTGCTCTGACCCACCCCGAGGCTGGTATGGAGAGCAACCAGGAAAGGAGACCAAGCCCCAAAGCACCTTGGCATCCCTTGGGCCAGACATCCCACGATGCAGACGCCAGACACGCTACATTGACCAGGCATGAAATAGACTCAAAAAAGGAGAGGATTTACTCTCAGAATTTACAAGACAGATTCGCATTTTAGGCAAGGTAGCAAGGCTTTATCTTTGGAGTAATTTTCCATTCTAGCCTCAGCCACCAAGCGGGAGAAATCCAGTTACAGGAACAGGATTTGGTTTCATGAGGAAGCCACGGATAAAATGCAGTGCCTTTGCCATGGTTCCAGGAGAACGTGCCAATCCTGCCCGAAGGAACAGTAGTTAGAAGGACCTTCAAGTGATGCTGGCCTTTAACTTGTCTTAAATCTTCTGAATAGTTAGTTAATATTACCAGGCTATGAGCACAGTTCCCTGTGAAATAATTTTTGTCTGAATTTTCCAAGTAAGACCTGCTCTTAGATGATCTAGGAGTCATATTTTTCCTTGTGTTTTTAGTAGCATTAACTATCTTTGGAATAAAACAATTGAGCTGAAAAGGTTCCATGATGGAAGAGAGGTAACCCCCTGGCCGTGCATACCGGGACCCTCCCTAGGCTGTATCAAACATTAAAAAAAACATATATCAAAGTTCTTATTTTTGTAAATAGATCGAAAAATGTTCAGAAAGGTTTTTGTGTAAGTTCATATTTCTCCCTTTTTACAAAAGTTGTTCATGAGAATATTACTATCTATGTTTACCCCTAAAGGTTGTTCCTGGGTCTAATTGAAAGAACTCATTGCTTGGGAAGCCCATGAGACTAGACTGTGCTTTAGTTCACCCCGCGGAATGGGAGGTCAGCATATATGGGTCAAATCAAGGCGACGGCCCTCACCTCCAACATGGAGACCAGGAGGGTGTTGCCAGGTGCCCCTCTGCCTATAGGGAAATCCAGCCCTGTAATATGGAAACTTCCCTATGGAGGAAGGTGCCAACTGAGGCACCTTCTCTGACACGTCTTGGCATTTTCTGCCAAAGTGCCAGGTGGTGTTGAAGAGAACGAAAACTTACCCCTGGCACACTAGGGCATGTTTCCATCTGGCCTCATGATCCCATGACTCTTTCTCTTCTATTTCTTTAAAATTGGTTTGGCTGGGCACAGTGGTTCACACCTGCAATCCTAGCACTTTGGGAGGCTGAGATGGGAGGATTGCTTGAGGCCAGCAGTTCGAGACCAGCCTGGCTCAAACTCCACAGCGAGACTCTATCTTTACAAAAATAGAAAAAATTAGCCAGGAGCCATGGTGCGTACCTGAAGTCCCAGCCACTCAGGAGGCTGAGGCAGGAGGATCGCTTGAGCCCAGGAGTTGGAGGTTGCAGTGAGCTATGGTGACTCCACCGCACTCTAGCCTGGGCAACAGAGCGAGACCCTGTCTTGAAAAATAGATAAATAAATAAATAAAATAAAAAATAAAATTGGTTTTGTTCTATAGTTTTTCTTTTTGGCAACTGGACTTGAGCATCAGTTATATATAAGCAATAAATGGCCTTTTGTTTATCCATGGCTTCACTCATGACTCATTTCCATTGATTCTACTCAGAAAACATTCAGGCGTGTAAAGCCAGGCAAGAGCCCCACACCAAGCATGTCACCACTGGGACTACCTGTCACGTCCAAACATCTTACATGAGAAACACTTGGGAACAGTCTTTGCCATCACACACGTGGACACCTTCGTACAAAGATTATTCTTGACTGAGAAAAAGAAACAGGCGGTGATTGGTTTACGTGTACAGTTTAGGAACTGATACTGTCATTCTTAATCACAGCGTAAAGAAGTCTCACTTTGTGTCATCATCACGTAACACATTTCCCAGGGAACATCCACGCCCCACACCTAGAGATGGAGCATGGAACCTGGCACGAGGTAGGGGTTCAGTTACTGAATACATACGTGACACGCGGATTTAGCCACATTTAAAAGGGTAGACGATGCCACCCTTTCTTTTAAGAACTGACTGTTTGAAAAGGTTCTCTTTAAGAACCGAGAGCAAAGGAATTCCAAGCCCAAAGACATCCTGGTTGGCTCTCGGTGGGGACTTCAGTCTAGGTGTGCCCTGGCTGCCCACAGGTGCCAGGTACCTGGAGACTGACCAGTCACCTTTTAGTGCTGAGGAGCAGGATGGACCAAAAGTAATAATGTTAAAATGACAATTTAATTAATGAAATAAAAGCATCATACCAAGAACTTTCAAATTACTAGGTTCAAACAACTCGGCTGTCTCAACCCAACCAAAGGCTTGTGCATTTCGAAGCCCATCCGTCAGAGAAGCAGTATGATAGCCGATTCGAGGTGACTCCTTCTGCAGAGGAGTAGCTGAGGACCTCATCTGTTCAAAGTTGGGAGGCAACAGGCTGGACAGCGATAAACACCCCACACTCAGGACGCCACTCCCTGGCCCTGCCGTGGGACCTCCCAGGACCCAGAGGGGCAGCCCCAGGCTTCACGCTAGCCTGGGCTGGGACACTCTGCCCTGCGTGGGTCTGCCCTGGGTTCTCGGCTCAGGAACTTTGGTAAGAGGACCCAGAGGAGTTCAGGCTGGGGTTAGGACTTCACATAATTGGGTGAAAATCCTGCGTTTGATTCCGTTTTATCTTTCCTATATGGTGTTTCTCTTTGATATTCACCCTTAAGGGTGATAAGACATTCCTCCTTTCCTCATTCTTTGGAGCCAGGAAGAGATGAAAGTCACCTTCCTATCTAAGCTGACAAGATGAGCGAATCCACCCAGCTGCACTCGGAGACACCCAGACGCTCAGTGACGTGGGGGCTTTATGTGATTTCGCTGGAATGTCTTCCCCCACCCTTGCCATCAGTTAACTTCTGTGTGTCCTTCAGGCCTGGGGGAGTTACTCCCACTAGAATTTGGGGCCTCACAACACCCCCACAGAGCTGCCTCTACCTCACACTCGCACGGACTCAACCTGTTTGTCTGGGGGTCCCCTCCCTCAACGGTGACAGTTAACTGTTATTTCTATATACCTAGCGCTTACAACGTAGTCGTGCTGAATAAATGTTTATTGGGTGAATGGACTTGTGGGTGAGCCTCTGTCAGTATCCATGCGTACGTGCATTCCAGTACGTCGGACCGTGGTTACAGCTGCGAGTTTCATGAAACCATACCAGATGGGCAGCGGCCATTCATTCACGTGCGAATGAGCACTGCACAGACTTCCAATAAATGGAACTCACATTGATATGAGCTTATACTCATGGACTCCAACCATGAGGATTTGAAAAAGCAGCTTTGCACTTTGAAATGAATGTGTGACAATTGGCAACTGCTCTGAATGACAGAACATTTACAGGTGGGTGAGGCTAACACATGCTTGTCTTTCTCTGAAGGTTTGCTAAGGCTTCTGTGCCCCCACAGCTGGAAGGATGCCCTCTAAGCTGCAAGCCAGGGTGGGAACAGCTGCCCCAAGGAGGCTTCCGATGTGATCTATTCTTCCATGGGGGACCCACTGCCATGGCCACAGAAACCTGACCTCACCAGGAGGAAGGCTGCACATTCCAGATAAGGATGGAACCCCGTTGGGGGCAGGGGGAAGATGGAGAAAGGAAAGGATAGGGCAGGAGAAGGGGCTGCTACTGCAGATGGATGAATGGATCTGCCAGGCCAAAACCAGGGCCAGAACACGGGTCAGAGTCTGGGAAAGGGGAGAAGACTTCTGCCCCCAATCTGGGTTGCCTCAGAAGTGAGCTGCTATGTTGTATACAGTGGAGGTTTTCACAGATGCATGGTGTTCTACAGAACTGCCCAGGAGACAGGGGTGGACACAGCTGTGTCTGACCTGCCTCCCACAGAGCAGTGCAATTGCAGTCAGTTCTGTTTACTGGAGCTTGGCACAAGACTCCATTTAAACAAAGCGTTCTAAATGTTTCCATTAAAAACAAAAACAAAAATAAACCAAACAGTGAATGGTAACCCCTTGTCCACTGCAGTTGTGTCCCTAACATTGGCAGAGCTACAATAGGCAAGGCTGAAGTCTCATGGGACCCCAGGATCTGGGGTATTGATAGAGACGATGGCATCATAAATGTCAAAACAAACAGTAGAAATGATCAAAGTTCCAGAGCCGTGTTATCCAAGGGAACCTTCTGTGGTGATGGGGACATTCTCTATCCGTGCTGTCCAAGAGCCATGTGTGGCAATGGAGCACTTGGAAAGTGGCTGGTGGGACTGAGAGGCGAATTTCTCAGTTTGTTTAATTTTACTTATAATTTCCATTTGAATAGACTCAAGGGGCCCGTGGCTGCTGTGCTGGACAGAGTAGCTCCGGAGGGCACTGGCCCCCCAAACCAACAGACTCCAGCATTACCTTCTTCCATTATTTCAGGAGCCAAACAGCAGGCACAGGTTCTCACCCAAGCTGTGTGTTTTGATGACTAAGCACCTGTCTTTAAAATCCTGAAACCAGCCCTTACTGGGCCTGAACTTTCATTTTTAAATTTAATTCTGCATTTGCGTTGACCTCTGCTTTCGCTTTCACGAGATCCTGCAAAATGTTTGTGCAGTAGGTTGCCCTTCCACAGAGCTCTAGAAGGAATGTTTCCTCTAGACCAGGTTTTCTATCCATCCAGAGAAAACGGGGCAGGGGGACATGCACAGGCTTCTCTCTGCCGTACCCCACAGGGCCGTCCTGCGGGACAGGGAGGTATGATTGTGGTGCTGTTCTCTTGTTAGTGGGACCGACCTGAAAAGCTTCTTGCAAAGCAATTTGTAGAAATTAAAATAGAAGTTTATCAGCTCAGTTCCACCCAAGAGCTCCTGTGGTGACCCCAGGCGAGTGGACACTCACTCAGGCTTCAGAGCTCACCTCTGGGTGTTTTGCCTGCCTCACGCATCCCTCGTTAAGTACAGACCACAGCTGCTTCTCTGGATGTCGTAAGTTGGTGTCCTTTAGGGCAGGAGACTGGATAACTAGCATCTCCTGCCCAGGTCAAAGCAGCCTGCAGCAGCGAAGATGGTATGAGCAGAAAGATGAACAAGGCCCACCAAGTGAATGCAGGCGTACCTCGCTGGGGACGGTGCTGGGGGACTGTCTACATGTGGAGACCAGGAGACCAGTTACTCTGGAGCCACAGCTGGCAGAGACATCTGAGGCTTTCCGGATCGTACGGCTTCATGCATGTTTCAGAAGTGCATGACGCATGTAAATGCTATTCTACTTTTACTGGCAGAAAATTCAGAAACAGAAGAAACCTCTTCCATCGACAGGTAAAAATGATTTGGCAAAGTCTGCCACCTTCTCTGTCCGCTCCTGGGCCAGGGCAGGTACTGCTGATTCGTGGACCTTGGGCTGAGCTACGAGCCCAGGAGCTGTTTCCTCGCGTAGGCAAACTATTCACTCGTAGCCACTTACAGACGTCATTCTCGCTAAAACGTTCCTCTTTGCCTTTCAGAAATGAAACTGAAGTGCCAGGTCACCTATCCATTATCATCTGGCCCTTACATAGGGAATTCAGGGAAGAGCATAATCATAGCCTTTGGGCAAAGGAAACAAAATACGTGGCACATGCGGGCTGCCCTGTAGTTGGGCCCGACACTCACCCGTCCCCCGGGAGTGGCTGAAGTCGCCCTTCACCACGCGGCAGGTCTTGCCGTCCCCGCTGCAGACTCCACACCGGTCTTCCTTGGCCGCAGACCCGATGATGCCATCGCAGCCGATTTTCTAAAGAACCAGAGGGCTGGGTTATTCTGTGTGCAAGACCCAGAGGGGTCTCAAAGAGACTTCTCCGTGAGGCCCGGCAGGCACGGTGCCTGGGGCCCCGACACTTTCAGAGGCCCAAGAAAATATCTGGACTCCTTTTAAAATCAGAAGAGAAACAAATGAATAGAATCTGGCCTAGATTAGATTTGACTTTATGCCCACATAGCTGTCATACATATTTTTTATTTGTTCTGGGGGAGGGAGCCCATGAAGGCAAAAGTGCCCACGGAAGTCACCCTGAGGCCTAAAGCCCTGGCTGTCTGGGGCAGAGGCCCGGGTAGGGAGTGAAGCCTGCGCCCTCATGCCACCTGGTGTGGCCCCGATTCCACGTGATTAGTGCTCCCCTTGGGGCTGCAGGGGTCACCTGTATCTTGGTTGAAACAACCGATAGTCTCAGAACACACAACAGAAACCACAGACCTTCCTACTGAGGTGGGGAAGCCCGGAGACCATTGAGGCAGGGCTGGCCCCCCATTTCTTAGGTGGGGAGACCAGTCCACAAAAAGCTCCTGTGTCTGAAACCTTTCTCACAAGCACATCTGCGAGCAGAGAGGCAGCTTCTACCTTAGGTGGGTCTGGGAAGCACAGCCCAAGTTTCATGAAAAGTAGAAAAACGCTTTGAACTCTTGTTTAAAAAAAAAAAAAAAAAAAAGCATGAGAAGTTTGTATTCTGCAAGATAAGTTCATGTTATGGCAAACAGTGGGTGTTTATTTACTAGTTAAATTGCTTAAATACCCCTCCACATTTTTTCCTCTAAAGTGAGTATTTCCAGAGCAAGAACTGGGTTTTTCCCACTGCCCTGCACCCCAAGTTAGGTATTGGTGCTTTAGACTGCAAAATGCTTTACAGCCAGAAATCAGGCACCACGGTAATGCCAGCGGGGGTGATTTAGCTCTTTGTTGCGATGCCTGGATGGGAACAGGCAACGTGCTTCCCTTTCACACACACTCCCACCTGCAGGCAGGACTTGGAACAGAGCTGGCTGCACTCAGATCCCTGCGAGGCCCACACCTCCCAGACATAACCAGGATCCTCTCCTTCCTCACGGCACTGGGGCTCCAAACTGAGCCCTCACCTGGAGGGCTGCTAAACACAGAGTGCTGGACCCAGCCCCAGAGTCTCTGACTCAGGAGGGCTGGGTGTGCCTGAGAATCTGCATTTCTAACAAGCTCCCAGGCCACAATGATGCGGCTGGCCTGGGACCACACCACGAGAATCACAGCACCACGGCGCACTATCCGAAGGAAGAGAGGAATGTTCTTCATGTTTAATAGTCTTAAAGTCTCATCCTTGGATCCTCTCATTTCTTGGGGAAGCATTCAATGGGAAATTACGACTGTGTGTCTAAAAACAGCAGCAGAACTGGACACATTTCAGTAAAGCCTTTAAGATATTCTAAGAACGGAGCAAGTTAGTCTAAAAATGACCAGTGTGAAAACCGAAAAGGAGAAGACAGACTTGCTCAAAGTGAGCACAAAAACAGAAACAGGGAAAACGTGGAGGCTTTAGGAGCCAGAGGAGGCCGGGCAAGGGGTGACGGGAGAAGAGCAGACTGAATGCCAGCCGGGGGCAGTTAGGCGACACATCAAGACACGGGGGACACCGACTGTGATGCTTCGCCAGGGCAGGCCACCCAACAGTGACCTGGAGGGAAACCGTGAACCTGGAGCACGTTGCAGGGGCTGCCCGGATTCTTGACCTGCACTGCTAGCTGCAGCTGCAAAGTTGCTCAGTATAAAGTTATAGGAGCTGTCCCCTGTTCTGGCCGGCTCTGGGCCTTCCCATCTCTCCCAGGTTCTCTCAGCTCTAGGCCTTCCCCGCACTGGCCTCTTATTTTAAACCTACACCCTTGCTTGGTGGTAGTGAGCCTCTGGCTTCATGCCTGGTTCCCTGTCCTGCACCTCAGTTGGGGTTTCCTGATTAAACAGCTTCTAGATGCTCTAAGGAAACATCCCGTTTGGTCCAGATAGTCTCCCCCGGCCCCAGCGAAGAGGACTTTTCAGGTCAGGTACAGACAGGGAAGCACACAGGGCTGTCCTTCCGGTTAATCCTGCAGGTCATCCAGGGGCAGGACAGGTCCATGTGCTCTGTGCACTCTGCTTGGCACTGCCTTAGGCGCCGTCTGCATCTGGACGCACGGTGTGCAGGGATGTCTGTGTCTGAACCCTGAGGGCTGACGAGCCACAGCCAAACGCGTCTGCCCCAGGGCTGCTTTCTCCCTTTGCCGCAGTCAGTGCAGGCAGCGACTACAGTGCTCCTGGCAGGGACTGGGCTTTTTTTCAAATGGAAGCTACCATAGGACACAACTGAAGTCGCTGATTCTGAACGTTGGAAGAGCTTTAATGATCATACTTAGGAGGCTTGGTGTCCCAAGAGAACAAGACGACCAAACCCGAGAGAACTCCAAGCCATAAATGCTCTAAAGTCTCCCCACGTTATTCTGGAGATCCTTAGTTACTTTTCTACCTACACTAGGAATTCTCATCCCCCATTTCTGAGCTTTCAACATGGCCTTAAAGTTGCTGGTCAGCATCTGCTGGACTGGGCGCTGTGCCGTTGGCTGTGTCAGGGCACGTGTGATTGAGGGGACGGTGATGCCGCGTGGTGTAATCAAAGGCACAGGTCGGAATGGAACTGGTGGGGAAAGCACAGGTTCTTTTCGGTCCAGACGGTTCCCATGAAACATGCTCAATATAGTTAGAAAAGCTTTAGCACTCAGACGCACGCACTGGAGGAGGGCCCAGGGTGGCCGTGGGCAGTGTGCCATTGTTTCCAGAAGTGGGAAATATTGGTCATCGGTCTGCAACCATCTGAGTCCTGTATTCCACCCCCAGAATTTTGCCCCTACTGAAGACTACTGGTGACAACCAGCCTCCTGTCGTCACATCAAGTGACCACTTCTCCATCCTCATCTGGGACCTCTTGCTCTGTAGCCTCTGCCACGGTGTAACGCCCACCCTGTCTTCGGTTGTACATAAGATATTTGTTCATCCAAAGCAGTTACCAGATGCCTGTTATGTGCCCACCTGGGAATAAGGATATGTAAGACACGGGGAGGCACCATCATGGAAACAAGTGGACACCCCGGAGCATGTGCCCAAAGGCACCACGGAGACCAGTGAGGGTGGGCGTCTGGGACGCTCTTGGCTTGGGCTGCTCCTCCACCCTCTTCTTGCTCCCTGGACTCCCTGAAACTGCACAGCCCCCCCAAGGGTTCCCAGCTTCTTCTGCTTCTCTTTAATTTTCTTGGCAATTTTACCTTCTCCTTGGATTTAAACCATCGCTCTCCTGCAGACAACCCTTAAACCCAATTCTCCCCCCGCCACCCTGGCTGACACTACCGAGGATCTGCTGAGCAACCTCCCTGGCCTTTCTCCCTGGCTACTGGGCATAGTGGGCCAACTTCTCTGCAGTGGCTCTCTCCTATCTTCTTAACTCCAGCTGGACACCCTCTGCCACCCTCTTGGAACTGACAGACAGGCACCCAAGCCTGAAACCTCCAAGCCACTTCTGACTCTTCCTTTTCTTGACAGACCCAGTCAATTGCCGAGCCCAGGCTTTTTCCCCTGAAAATCTCTAGTGTCTGTCTCTTCTCCACACTCCTGACCACTCCCTGGTTTAGACCCTTCTTATTTAGGACATGAACTACTGGACCATTTTTCTCCCTGCCTATTGCCAGACTAGCTGTCACATGAGAAGATCTGTGGCCACAGATCCCCACTGCCTACCAGAAATGTCCACATTTAGGAGTTCAAGACCCTCCGTAATCTCATCCCAGCTGCTCACCAACTCAGCTTTCCTTCTTCCCCCGCAAATGTACACAGAATCCAACCATTTCCCAGCCTCACGCCTGCGAGCACAACATCGCCTCTCAGCTAGATGAGTTGCCAGAGCAGCCTCCTAACTGATTTCCTGGGATCCCCTGGGACCTCACCAGAGTCAACTCTGCATCACCAAGATCACTTCACTCCTCCGTCACACTCAGAATAAAACCCAGAG
Organism: Indri indri; assembly: GCA_004363605.1. Lineage (NCBI taxonomy): Eukaryota > Metazoa > Chordata > Mammalia > Primates > Indriidae > Indri > Indri indri. The sequence continues at coordinate 43,976 of RJWJ010009329.1, forward strand.
TCTGCGTGGGCCCTTACTCCTCTGTGTCAGGCCTGCCCCCTCCAGGCATCCCCCAACCTCCCCCATTCCTGGGATGCACTAGCCACTCTCTTGCTTCCTTCTGCCTGGATCTCTCTGTCCCACCTCTGCCAGTCTGGCTCTTCCTCAAATGCTCTCTCCTCTGAGAGACCTGCCATGCCATGCCACCTGTTCACAGTCCTCAGCCACAGTCCCCTACTTGGTCTTGCTAGGACACTATTTTCTTCTTCATACATACCCATCTCTAGAGTGATCACATCTGTGGGCTTACACGGTCTGTACATTGCACAGGGACAGGGTTCCTCTCTGTCCCGCTCTCCACGGAAGCCCAGCACATACAGTGCCTGGCACACAGCACACGGAATGTGCCTGACAAATACCTGACGCATGCACAAATCAGATTCCACACTATGTGTTTTCTGCCATGTCTGAATCTCTCATCGGCTCTTGGTCATGCCTTCGCCTCTGGTTGTTGGGTTTCCACATGTGTGTCATCTTCCCGACAGGCTGCAAGCACGGGGAGGGCTGTGTCTGATAATTCTCTGTAGTCTCCCCACTCCCCGCACACAGTGGTTGGTGTGGTGTTGAGCACACTCTGTGTGTTCAGCAAGTGCATAAACATGATGACTCTTATCAACCTGGGTGGGTCAGTTTTCTCATATTTGAATTGGGATTTTCTCGTATAGGTTTTGATGGTCCTTGTTTGGTTGGCCATTTTCTGGCTGGAATAAGCAGTACTTGCTTTCTTCAACTTAGTAGCTATCTTCCAACTGCTGCCTCATTCTATCTCTTCTGCTGGAGGGAGGACATTGACCTATTTGGCTTTTAAGTGCATGTGGATTTCAGGCCAGCTGTGGAGCCGTCGTGCTGGGATTTACTGGGCTCCTGGGTGAGTTCCACCAGGGCCTGAGGGGCTTATCCTCCTCTTGCTCGACTTCATCCTTGTTTTGTGAGACGACAGGTAATTTCTTCAGAATGGATGCATGGAAAGTAAAATTTCTGAGTTCCGGGTCTCGACATCACTCTAGTTTGCCCGCATGCTTGGTTGATAGTTTGGCTACACACAGAATTCTATCATTATCTCAATTTTCTGCTAGGGTTAGCTTTTCTGTTTTTCTTGGTCTTTCCACTCATGTTGCTGGTTTTCTTCAAAGAGCTGATGATCTCTGGTTGCCACTCACATCTGAGGATAAGGAACAGAAGGGCTGAATAAGGGAGAGCTATATTTAAAGGGGGGCGGTGTTGTGTGGTAGGTTTCCTTTCAGCACCAGTGGGAAGGAAGCCAGAATCTACCCCCGAACCCAGAAGACTGAGTGCTGTACTCAGCACAGAGCCACTCCTCTCCTCTGGCTGTCCTTGAAAAGTTCATCCCATGACTTTGGAAAGGAGCCCCTAACAGCCCAGCAAGCTCCGAGAGCAGGGCCAGCCGTTGCCAGCCATGTGGGGTGCAGCCCCGGATTCATCTCTTTGTTTTTAGCCCACTTTTCACTTCCATTCCCAGGTCCAAGACTCTTGAGTTGTGCTTTTTTTGGTTGAACTTTCCATTTGTTCCAGTTCTGGCCTCTGTTGCTTTGTTCGTTCAATGACACTCGCATCCACCTTTATCCTCCAGAGAGATGCAGAGTCTTCCTTTTGTGTTGAGGCCTCTGCTTCTCCTCACTATTATGGTTTGTGGAGTCCCAGACAGCAGAGGCAAGAACACATGGCTCAGTCTGCCGGCTTCATCCGGAAGCTGCCAGGGGAGGTTCATCAGAAAAACAGGGTTGCAGGGAATGACTTTAGAGTTGTAGGCATGCTATCCATAAAGGTCTGAGGCACCCGCAGTCACACACCTCAGGGGCATCAGCTACAGAGTCATGATGAGGGGAAAGACAGGAAGTGGGAGGGCATCACAGAAATACAGACCCAAGCACAAATGCTGGGCCCACTGCCCTGCGTGTTTATTACCTCTTCTTTACATGGGCGTACTCTAAGGCCAGAGTCTCTTACAATTCTCCTAAATCCCACCAGTAATTCCACATGCCTAATACACCTTGGACACAAAATGGGAAGCCAATAAATTCTTGACAATGAAAGTGGTCCGTCAAAATGGGCTCCAGATTCCAGAACGACTGAAATCCTAAGAACAGGTAATCCATCCATCCATCCATCCACTTTTTTTTTCTTTTCCTTTTTCCACATGCAATCAAAGGCTTTGCTCTGAGCCAGCCAAGGGAACACAGATGAACCAGACACAATTCCTCCACTAAGGAAGCATACAGGCCCTGAAGGTGTTTTGGTTTGGTATTCATTAAGCCCAGGATATGAACGCAAATTACTGTCCCAAGGAAGTATGACCCGAATTGGAATATGTTGGCTACAAGTGTACATAAAGCAGGAAAGTGCTAAAGGACACCCAAGCGTATCTGGATCTCAGGTATACTTGGCCCTGTATGCCGTCCAAAGGTAGAGCTATATGTCTGTTGGACTCGCTCATCGTATGTCAGTTGCTCCAGAGGCAAGTTGTGGGTGAGGGACTTACTACCTTGCTTTCTTTGCCACTGGAGGCCAACAATAGGAATTGCTAATGATGGGACTCCTGATTTACAGGGACTTGCTGAAAAATATACAATGTTTGCGTTTCTTTCCCCCAATTCCCTCCCACTTTTATGAGTGCTGTTAAGTTTAATTTCAGCATGTTAAGTAATTTGTGACTCACTGAAATGAAACTTAATTCTGTCCTCATAAAAACAGAATAAAATGGTATTTCCATGTTTCATGTTATGGTTTGAATCAGCCTGCTATTTGGAGCGTGGTGGAATCTACTCAAAATGCCATTTTGGAGTCTCTCATCCCTTACCAACGAGTTACTATGTTCCTCAAAATTTCCCAGAATTCCTTCAGCTACCCAAAAATAGCAAAATTTATAGCAGAAGGGAACAGAGGGAAAAGTAAGCAAGTCGTGGCACTGTTTCTGCAAGTGCTGTCTTATATAAAATGTGAGTGTTTTCTACAGTTTATCCTTTGCATTAGATGACTATATCAAGGAATAGATATAGTTCATCTGCTCGATAGACCCCTGGGATTTTTAAAATGACCATTACTATTATTGTCTTCAACCAATTTTCCTTGCCTTACTCACAAGTACCACAGGAATCCAGAACATCCCATTTTGGCAAATACCGCAACAAGGCACAAATACTGTATTTGTATTTATGATCTTATTTAAGTATGCTCAATTTTTATGGTACAACTTCATTAACTGTGATTAATAATTTGGAGTTGTATGAGAACTGATTTAAGGGTGGGTTAAGATTCATCTTTACAGCATCTCTCTGAAGAAAGGGTACTGTTAGAAAAATTGCAGATGGTTTTTAACTTCATTCTGGAAGCAAGTTGTTTCTTAGAGTTTAATCATGAGAGGTGCTTGCAGGCAGGTGCTGCTGTCACCTACCAGGATGGTGGCCCTTCTGCAAGGACTGGCAGACTGCCTGGAGCAGCAGGTCACCAGGGTGCATTCATCCAGGAGATGGGGCTTCTGAGAACTGGTCGGCAGGGCCTCCCCATCAGCAGGGCGAGGTTCCCGAGGAGTGAGACCACCATGGGGCATGGTGATAGGCACCTTGGCCTGCACCTCGGGGACCTAATGACTGTGGTCAGTGCCAGGCTCAGCACAGGCACCAACACACACAACAATGATGACAGGAGGTGCTGAGACAGCCTGGGGGTGGGGGGTCCGGGAATAGGACGGCATGTGCTCCAATGTCATTCCCATCACACCTGCAGAGGGCTGAATGTTTGTGTCCCCCAAAATTCATATGTCAAACATCGAATCCCAATGTGCTGGTCTTGGGAAGTGGGGCCTTTGGGAGGTGATTAGGTCATGAGGGTGGAGCCCTCACGAGTGGGATCAGTGCCTTCACAAGAAGAGGTAGAGAATTGGCCAGTTCTCTTTGTGCCACGTGAGGACATGAGAAGTCAGCAGCCTGCAACATGGGAGCGGGCCCTCACCGGCACCCAACCGCACTCAGACTTCCGGCCTCTAGAATGCTAAGAAATAAACGTCTGTGGTTTATAAGCCACCCAGCCTACAGTATTCAGTTACAGCAGCCTGAACTGACTGAGACAACACCCAAGTGCAGGACACGCACAAGGGTGCCCCCGAAGACCACAGACTTAAGGCTGTTGAAATGCCTCAAGTGGCATCTTGCCCTTGTTCCACTGACTGCAGGACTGAAGGTTTCATTGTTGGTACCGTGCTGACAGTGTGGGGAAGGTTCCCTAGTCAGAAAGGCTGTGATTAAAACCAAGGTCATGGAAGGGGCCCATCGGCACAAATCACTTAAAGCTGAAGTTATGTCCAGCCAGTAAGACAGACCTCGCTGGCTAGAGAGTTGCAGGATTCTTAGAAATGCCTCTCTGTTGGCACAAACTCTGCAGAAGATGCGGGCAAGAGGCTGGGGGTGGCTCAGCTGGCGTTGCTGTAAAGGCCACGAGAGCTCTGACTTGGGCAGTTGTTACCCCAGGAACGTAAGGCATTGGGCAGGATGGCCCACGCAGTGTGTAATTTAGGAAGGAAACAAACTGCGCTTGGCGTGCTAGCAGGCTTACCAAGAACTGTCAGCAATGCCATGATTCAGTAACAACGATAAGGGCTTTGTTCACGCTGCCCAAGGGGCTGGGCCTTGAACATTCTTTGCTACAAGAAAGCATCCCTGAGGGCCAGGCTCAGCCACTCATCATGGCCCCTTGCCCGTGGAGGCAGCCTTGCCAACACTGTCGGGCACTGAGCGTTTATCACCCGCACCTACCCGTGTTTGATAACACAGTCAGGCAGCGCCGAAGGAGTCTGGATCTTGTCAAACTTTTCCCTGAAAAATCCAGGTTTGGAACTGGCTTGGACTTTGCAGGGAAAAAAAATCCACTTGGGCTGAAATGGTTTGCTGCAAGAATCACCCCAGAAATTATCTTTATGTATGTCTGCCTTCCTTTTATTCTGTTTTTCATTCACGCACCAAAACACTGATGTTACGTACTCTGCTAGGCACCTGGGAAGCCAAGAGAATGAGGCAGGTCTGCTGTCCACACGGGCACGTGGACATGAGGCTCGGAGGCCAGTGTCTGGCATGACAGTCCTCTTCCCCATGACCCTGGGGACTTCCATTTTTCCCAATGTTTTTAAGATTTCCCTGAAATTGAGCAGTAACTTTGGAGGGTGTGGGGACTGCAGCACCAAGAGCCCCATGGCTCCTGGGAAGCAGTTTCCTTCTTCCAAATACACTCAGAAGGCCCCTCTGTGGCCCTTGACAAGCAGACTCCTTGGTTAGTCTCACAGAGGGGCTGGTCAGCCGAGGCCAGGGAAGTGTGAACATTGAAGGAAAGACCTGGTTTTCCCTTCTACGCTGAATGCACAGCCATCCTGACACTGACCCGCCTGCTCCAAACTCTGGCAGCTGCCATCTCTGATGGGTCTCAGTGGGCTCACCTGCTGGGGACATGGTTCAGGGAAGGTGACTGCGATGACAACGAGAACAGGCATCCGTGACTAAAGAGAGAGGGCTCCCTGGGTGCTGTGGTCTGAATGTTTGTGTCCCCCAAATTCATATGTTGAAATCCTAACCCCCAGGGTGATGGTGTTAGGAGGTGGGGCCTTTGGGAGGTGATTAGGTCCTGGGGGTAGAGCCCTCATGAATGAGATTGGTGCCCCCATAAGAGAGACCCACAGAGAGCTCGGTATCCCCTTCCACCACACGAGGACACAGGGAGAAAATGCCATTTATGAGAAACAAGCCCCGACCAGACACTGAGTACACCTGTGCCTTGACCCTGATATTCCAGCTTCCAGAACTGTGAGCAACAAGTTTCTGTTGTTTATACACTGCCCAGCCCATGGTGTTTTGTTACAGTAGCCCGAGTGGACCAAGACACTGGGGCTGTCTCACAACACGCCCAGATCGATCTGGAAATATATGGTGCCTATGGTATAATCCAGGTGGCATCACCTGAGCCACGTCCCTCTAGGCACTGAAAATATTCACCTTGGTTGCCCCAGCCCCAACACCCCCCACCAATTCCAGCTGCTGCACGACATCAGGAGACGCCCGTTCTCATGGACAAACAGGGAGCACAGGGGCACCTCTGCTACCCCAGGCCGGGAGCACTGCCTGGGGAGGGCACGGGCTGCAGGTGGGCCTGAGCTCGGGCAGAGTTAATGCAGTGGAGAGTGAGCTTCCTTCTTCCTTCCCTCCTTTCTCTCTCTGTCTGCTTAAATGACTCTATCACTGTTCTAACGCGTTACAGACATCCAACGTGAGGACGGAGTTGGGGACTGTATTCCACGGGGCAGAGTGCTCCCCCAAACCAGGCATATCTGCCTGCCCTGGTGCCACCTGCA
>RJWJ010009330.1:0-50432 GCA_004363605.1 Indri indri
AATGTGTGTGTACAAATATAGTAAAAAAAATATGAATACATAGATGGTATATTATTTATATTTCCATATAATAAATTACCTTAAAACTTAGCTATCTAAATCAATGCACACTTACTATCTTACAGTTTTTGTGGGTTGGGAATCTAGATGCAGGTCAGCTTGATGATTATGGTTTAAGGTGTGAGCAGGGGTTGCACTCAAGACTCTACTGAAGCTCAAAGATCCACTTCTAAGTTCATTCTGTAGTTGTTGGCAAGCTTTAGTTCCTCACAGGTTGTTAGACTAAGGGACTCGGTTCCTAGCCATGCTATCGGTGCCTTACCATAGGGTTGCTGACAACATGGCAACTGGCTTCTCCAGGACAAATTATCCAAGTGAGATTGAGAGTGCCCAAGATGGAAGCCACAGTCTTTTTGTAACATCATCTTGGATGACTTTTCATCACTTTTGCCATATTCTACTTATTAGAAGTCAATCGCTTAGTCCAGTCCACCCTCAAGGGGAGGGATTACACTACATTGTGAATACCAGAAAGAAGGAATCATTGGGGCCATATTACAGATTGCCTAGCACAAATGGGTGTGATACACACTAAAATATAGGATAACGTTTACTTCTGGAATGAGAGAGAGAAAGGGGAATAGGGAGGGAAGGGCGAGAAAGACAGGGAGGGATGAGGTGTGGAAAGGATGGTATGGGGCATGCTTTAGCTGCATCTCTTAACATTTTGTTTTAATAAAAGTATCTTCTTGTTTGAAAGGGAAGTTTGGGGAGAGTGGACATTATAAAAAGAAGGAGTATTGAGAATAAAGTCAAGGAAGCATGGAACAGTCTAGTGAGTGTGGGGAAGGGCAAATAGTTTGTTATAGCTGAAGCTACATGTTTGTACATTTGCTTCTAAATCGTGCTTAAAATAATGTCTTGAACACAATAGACTTAATGAATGTTTTTCAATTTGGACTGAAAATAGAATAATTCACTCCTAAAAGAAAGACTTTGATGTTCGTATAAACTGCTACCAGTTGTTTAGAACTATACTACACTTGGTTTGCTAGAGATTTGACAGAGACTCTGTTCAAGTCCTCAGGGATGGTATACATGAATTTGTACCTAGTTGTTGAAATAGTGCCTACAAAAATAGTTACATGTAAATAACACAAACCATTGCATTAAAAGTACTTGCGGATAATTTTTCAAAGAACTAGATTTCTACACTATGAATTCGTACCTTAAAAATAAATCTTTTATCAATTCACCCTGGAAGAATATCAGTTTTCAGTCATAAAGCCCTCCCTGATGATTGGGCCAGTGTGCTTATCTTTCAAGGCTCTTCATCTTCTCCCAGTTTGAACTAATTAAAATACTGTATGACTTTTAGGAAGTAAAGCTCCAACTTCCTTTATTTACAAACAGAAGAAGAGCAAGGAAAAGAAAAAATATTTCGAAGGAGAAATATGTAATAGAAAATGTAAAAGAAGAAAGTCATATGAAAGCCCTCAGTGTCTGTTTCCTGAACCAGAGTAACTTACTTTATTTGGTTTTTGTTTCTCCCTTTCCATGAAGAAGTGAGTTAACATCTTGTTATATATGGAAATTGTCAAATTATTCATTGACTCAGGTACCTAAAATCCCCTTTAGCAACTTTCTAAAAGTTGCTTGAAAGAGTGTCCCATTTGCAAATTGCTCCAATTAGAGAGAATCCATCACTTAAAATGAAAAGGAGCATTTTGGGCAAAAGTTATTAAGGTTTAAAACAAAGATTTAGTTTGGTTTGATTACTAACAAGGAAGGATTTATTCATCAAATCCCAGTATATTAGTATCTGGGATTTTACTTAACTCTAGGAGGAGAAAAATTTAGGACAATGAACACCTAATTTACAGAATATATTGAATAGGAATTCATTACTCCATGAGGTACCATCTCAAACTAGAAGTATGCACAAATATTTTGATAAATTTATGGCTGAAGACATTATGGAAAAATCAACACTGTTAGATTTCTTGACTTTATACTTTAATATTTTCTTTTGAAAAATTATACATGGGGGTTTAGTGGAAGAGGGGTCTTAGTATTTTCAGTTTCTCTGGGTTCAAAAGGTTCCAATATGACCCTGTCTGTTAGATAAATGAAGGATATTTGGAATTGTGCCTAACCTTTGGAGTTGACCCCCAAAGAGCAACCATACCCTCCCAGAACTGTGATTTTTATAAGATAATTGAGCTGGGGAAGTACTGCAATATTATTTAATTGCCTCGTGTATCTCTGGCTCAGTTTGGCACTGTCTTTGCTTTCATCCCTCCTCCAGAATACATGTACGATGACCTCATGGAGCAAATTGTTTGAAAACAGTTTTTCCCAACAAGGCAGAGAAAAAGTTTCAGCACATTATTACAACTCTAGTCATATTTTTATTGGAGAATTGGGCCTATTTTATATATATTTTTAAAAGATCTAAATTCTAGACCAGTTTGTGTGCCACAGAACAGTATTCCTGTAAGTATTGGTATGGAGAAAGAAATTTTTTTTTAATGTTCATGTACTTAAATACATTTAGGAAATGTACATTTAAATACATTTATTATAGGCCTTTTCTTACCATAAGACTTTTCAGATCTTTTAATAATATGCTAATATGCATTATGAATTTTCAAGATAAGGGATTTATTGTGAAACAACTGAAAACAAACTAGTGCCCCACAGAATATATTTTGAAGTAAAGCTTCTCTAGAGTAGTTTTTCTGGAAGACTTGTCCACTGACCACTGAGAGTCCCTGAGCTCCCTTTCAAGGGCTCTGTGGTATCAAAACTATTTTGCAATAATACTAAGACATCTTTTCCTTTTTTCAGTGTGTTGACATTTGTACTGGCTGTGTAAAAGCAATGGTGGTGAAAACTTCTGGATACTCCATACAAATTGAGGCAGTATCACCAGAACATTCTATTAGTTATTATTAATATTTTTTTCATTGCCCAACACTTGCAGTTTTTTACGAAAGGAAAAGCCCAGTTTTACTTAAGAATATCCCTGATTGAAGTAGTCAAAATTATTAATTGCGTGAAATCCCAATCCTTTAGTACCTACCTTTTTAATATTTTGTGTGAAAAATGGGAGTTATGAATAGAGCACTACTACTGCATATATTAGTATTTTGATTATCTGAAACAAAAGTGCTTTTGTGATTGAGCTGCTAACTGAACAGGCCAAATTTTTCATGGAACACCATTTTTATCCGAAAGACTGAAAAAGTATGTTTATTTACACTTGGGTATTGGCAGATTTTTAAAAAAGGAATGAAATGAGATTTTCACATCAAAGAAAACAACAGAGAGTATTTGCTGCCAATGATAAAATTTGTGCTTTCCAGTAAAACATATTTTGGAAAATTTGTATCCACGACTTTTAAAAACTTTTCTCATGAGTTGATGGTGATACTAATGAATGAAAGTGATTTTTAATATTGTATAATGAAAGGTGTCAACATTTAGAAGATCTGATCTAACTCAATGAATCAATATTTTCCAAATGACCATTGAAAGATGTTACAAAATCGAACATGGATAAAACAGTGCATTCAAAATGCAAAATATACCAAAACGATTGTGAGCCATTGCTGTCAGTCCTTTAGAAATTAAAACCCAAGGACCTCTGTGCTTTCGTAATAGTATTAATATTTATAATATGTCCATGCATGTCTTCTACAGATGTTTCTTACATAGTTTATTTATCTCTTCCTAATGACAGACTATTCTCAAAGTTTCTCTCATTAAAAGCAGCAAATTATTTCAATATATTTTATACTACTAGGTATAGCAGACTTTGATCAAACCCCCTGGTTGAGAATCCCTATTCATCAAGGAAAGAGTTGGAGGAGGCTTTAGAAATCATCAAGTCCAGTAATTATCAAACGTCTGCACACCTGTGTCTGAATTACTTCGTGATCTTGGGCCTTAGACCTACGGATTTTCATTCGGTAGACAGGGGTGGAGGCAAGAAAGCTGTATTTTACAAAAGCTCCGCCAAATTGTCATGATGCCTAAACAGATTTGAAATTAGTAATCTGGTTCAACCTATTATTTCCTAGGGCAGGTTCATCAAACTATAGTAAATGAGCTAAATCAGGGGCCCTCAACCTATGGTGAGTTACATAATTATTTCATTATCTATTACAATATAATAACAGAAATAAAGTGCACAATAAATGTACTTGAATCATCTCAAAACCATCACCCCGCCCAGTCTGTGGAAAAATTGTCTTCCATGAAAACAGTCCCTGGTGCCAAAAAGGTTGGGGACTGCTGAGCTAAATTAAGCCTAGCACCTGTTTTTATAAATAAAGTTTTGGAACACAGCCATGACCATTTGTTTATACATTGTCTATTGATGCTTCTGTGCCACAACAGCTGAATAGTTGCAGCACAGGCTCTATAGTCTACAAAACATAAAATATTCAGTACCCAGACCTTTACAGAAAGAGTGTGCCAGTTCCTTTGCTATAAGAAAAATGGTAAACTTGGGAGTTACAAGGATTTTTCATTTGGGTAGTGTCTTAGTCTGTTCAGGCTGCTGTAATGAAATACCTTAGACTGGGTGATTTATAAACAGTAGGTATTTATTACTGACAGTTGTGGAGGCTGGAAAGTCAAGGATCAAGGCACTACCAGATTCAGTGTCTGATGAGGGTCCATTTCTCACAGATGGTGTCTTCTATGTGTCCTCACACGGTAGAATGGTGAAAGGGCCTAACAAGCTTCCTGAGGGCCTCTTTTATAAAGACACTAATCCCATTTGTTAGGGCAGAGCCATTATTACCTAATCACCTCCTAAGGTCCACACCTCTCAATAACATCATCATGGGAGTTAAGAGTCGACATATTAATTTTAGGAGGACACAAACATTCAAACATGGTAGGTAGGTAGAAGAATTCAGACTAGAAACCAGATCCCCTGACACTGATCCAGTGCACTCTATGCCTGATGATTTCTTTAACACAAAAGGCAAGTTAGAAATGGTTATTTTTCCTGATACTGAACTTACAACACAATTCTATTAAATAGTAAGCTACCATTGTGCACTAAAATTATAGTTTGATTTGAAGAAATTAGATCTGAAGACATTTCTCAGAACAAACTTGTTATTGTGAGGCAAGTGGACCAAAAGATATTTTGTTTTCAACTTGTTCCCAGTGGTCCATGATTCATGTTTCCTTTTCAGCTGATTTAAAGGAGAATGGCCAAACAATGCTAATTGCTCCAATTTATTTTCTGCTATTATATGGCAAGTGCTAGAAACTTTATATACATAATCACAGTGATTTTCAAATTTCCTCTCCCATTCCTCCTCTACCCAAATGGTTTCAAGAACAGCTCCACATTATCTGTTGCATATGTTGGGCTTCACCATAAGCTTTAATTTGAGAAAAGTTTTTGAAGCTAAAAAAGAAACACTTGAAAATTGCTGCATTATCTCATTTACTACTCATAACTCCCCTATTAAATAGGTATTATGCTTATTTTAAAGATGACAAAATTGTTAGCTATGACCTTGAGTCTCAAACAAATCACGGAATTTGAACTCAGTTCTATAGACTGAATTTGTAATTATCATATCACTGTGCCAAACTGAAGGAATGTACGGAGTTCTAGAGAAATCTTATGAGAGTTATCTTAGATTGGAGAAGATCATAGAAGAAAGATATTGATATTCTGAAGGAGAAGATGAGAAAAGAAGAAATGAAAAGCATTGCCTTGATAGCTCATCATCATAAAGTAAAATAAAGGAGATTTAGGTCTCAGGCCCTACTAACATGAGAAAAAGGCAACTGCAGTATGCTTATACAAAGTTTGATAGATTGGCTTTGCAACTAACAATTCAGCTTTGTCACAACATTTATCAAAGTCAATAGTCTATGTTTTGGGATTTGGCCAGGGTAACTGTCATTGGAACTTGTCTGGTATAAGAAGTTTCTGCTTGCTGAAAATGCCTAAATTTTAGTCCTTTTCTTTTTGTTTTGCACTTTAAAAACATGGACCACAGCTCTGACCAAGATCACCTCACTTATCCAGTAATGTCTGCTGATCCATATATATTTTTGTCCCATAAAGATTCTAGTAAGCTCTCAGTCACAAAATTAATAGAAGATTGGATGACTCCCTGAAAATTCAATCTCACTACTTGGAAAAAAGTGCCTTCATATTTAAAATATGGGAGCCATTGATCATAGTATAATTTCGTGTAACTAAATATAATGAGAATGAACTTTGGTGTTTGAGAGACATGGATTAAAATGCTGTTTTACCATTGATTAGTGTTGTGATCTTAGGCTAGCTGTATCTAAGCCTCAATATTCTTATTTGTAAAATGAGGATAATAATCATATCTATCTTATAATGTGGCTAGATATGTATATGTGATATATATATACACACACACACATATACATTATGTATATATTGCAAATATTCCAAAATCTGAAAAAAATTCCAAAATCCAGAAACCTTCTGGTTCCAAAGATTTTGGATAAGAGATATTCAACCTATGATGGGAAAAGTAATTGAATCATTTCACATTTGAAATACTGTGTTTAAGCCTCAAATAGAAATATTACTGTATTTGAATATACAGGAAAGCATCCCCAAATCTGGTTGGTGCAAACTTTCATTGTTTACTTTCTTTCTAATGTCTTTCAGTTCACCATCTTTTGGTGTGATGTTCTACCCAAAGGCCTGAAAACAATATGTAGGAAGGGTTTCCATGGTGCCTGTTGCTTCTAACAAACATTTGGGCTTATAAAATTAAACTTTGTTGTAGAAACAGTTTCCATTTGTCAATGATACTTTAAAAGAAAATTTTGCTATTTTGAATATGACTTAGGAAGACATTCTGCTGTAATCACAGTCACGAGTTGCCTCAAAGAAATAAGAAAGAAAGAAAGAAAAAGAAAGAAAGAAAGAAAGAAAGAAAGAAAGAAAGAAAGAAAGAAAGAAAGAAAGAAAGAAAAAAACCCTGGATGAATAGAAACAGATGTCTTATTGTACCCAAACTAGAACAAAAGCTTTATAACAAAAAATTTACTTGGCATGGTATACCCCTAGTATTAGGATACATACTGTTTGAATTTCCTTCTTTGTGCATCTTTTGTGCATTGAAATAGTGCATTTGCATGTGAATGGAAGAAAGCAAAATTATATTTCAAGGTTCATGAAAAGAAATTACTGATTGGCTCTTTAATTGGGCAAACACCATCTGAGCCACTTTCTCCATTTATTTTCAGCTTCGACATTAACTGAAACCTTTGCTTCTCTTTGCTTCAGTGGAAATAGTGTTTGTAGCCTGAAATTCTAAGTTAGTCTAAATATTACATCCTGATCTGTAAAGGAAGAAAATGTTTTAACACCTGGTCCTGTGGTTGTTCCTCTTTACAAGGTTGACTCAAGAAATTTATGGAGTAAGACAAAGGTTTCCTTTAGCACTGCCACTTCATTTCTGAAAGATGCCTGATGCCCTCATGAATTGGTAGTAGGTCTCACTTTGGTTCCTATTCACTAATTTCTTTTTAATTCAGTGACCTATTTTCTTCTCTTACTTCTGACTTCCACATGTAACATACTTGTCTTGTGTCCTCTTCTCTTAGGGCATAATCTCAAGTAGCTGTATTTGCCAGACAGCTAATGTAAAGGAATAAAATAGGTCGGGTTGGGGCTATAAACAAAAGCAAAACCCATGCCCCATCTAAAGGGGACAAAAGATTGCTGCATAGGAATATTGACCCCATATTGCTAGATCTTCCAAATTCACATGAAAAGCCAGAATTTTTTTAATAGGAAATTTCCTGCTTTTTCAATATTGGCAACCAATTGTTTTTAACATTGTTTGGGATCATGTTGTATGAATTACATAAAGCTCATCTATGGGGTACATGTAACTTGAAAAGCCACCAGTTTTCAACCTCTGTTTTAGGGGACTTGCTTTCTGGCTTTCTGCTCTGGGTGATAATGGCTAAATAACATAAATCCCTCTCACTGTAATTAGTAATTTGTGTCTTTATTATTTCTTTATTTCTCCAGTTATGTATTCATGAAATATTTACTATACAAATATGATGTAGTAGATTTTACTGTTCTAGGCACTGGAAATGCAGTCTAATTGTTCCCTTTCCACAAGGATCTAAATAAAAGTTTAGTGTAAATTTCAGAACATAAACAATCACAATGCAACATAATGAATGTCATGAGAGAAGGAGGCACAGTGTATAATGGTAGTATAGAAAAAAGATACTTAATTTTCTCAGTTAATACAATCTCTTAAATGAGCAAAATGACGGTATCTCCCTCCAGCAGGTCTCTGAGAGGAGACGGTAATAGCAGGATATTCAGGAAATCTGACATGCTGGCGGAGGAGAGATTTTTAGAGCATGTTTGTCATTTGGCAGTTGAAAAAGATGATGCTTTCATTTTACCCTTTGACATCTATCGAGTGTTATTTCTAAAGTGAAATGCTCAGAAGAGTCAATAGACTGTTCCTTTTTTATATTGCTTTGACTAGGTGTCAGCAATTCCAGTCGTTATCAGATCATTTATTACTCTGAGAAAATCCCTTGACAAACTCAGAGATGAATTTGTTGTTGGTGGGCTACTCAGGAGATACTTCTACTTTTTCTTATAATAGAGAGAGGTGCTAACAGTTCAGGCCACGTCTGGTATTATAGCTTTGTATGAAATATAAGCATGTAAGTGGAGGGAATCAAAGTGAAATTTTGAGTTGGTTTCAAATCAAAACAAAATCTCCATGCACTGTCAAAATCCTTGGTTTTCTTTATTGCGAGAGCAGTTCATGCAGAGAAAAGATAAGAGTGCCCAGTAAACAAGTAGCTTTTGGATAGTAGATAAAACTGCAAAATGAAAGCACTTGATGGATGGAAAATGTTATTTTGTCTACCTTGAGTTGATATTATATTTTATGGGAAGTGAGTTAATATCTGCCCTATAGGCTTACTCAAGTGAGAATAGGCACATTTCCTAAAATTGTCCATTTGGCAATGAGTTTATAGAACTTTAAGGAAAAAATTAGTATTAGATGCTGAGTCATTTCCAAAGGAAAACTCCATAAGCTTCTAACAGCAATATTGATTGGAAGTTGGAAATGGGATAAATACTTGCTTTACAAGCCAACAGGAGATATAAAATGTTCAGATGGCATGGCTTCTTGTGTTACATCAACGAAAGCTCTTACCATTAATGAAGTCATATGCATAGCAGACTACATGAAATTAAATCCTAAGGCTCAATGCGCCTCAAAGGTAAATTTCTTTAAAAAGCAAGTTGTAGGTATTGCATTTTCCTATTCTCACCTGCCAAATAAGTAAGTTTAAACCTATAGGAGAATCCACTGTTTATCTTCTTGGGCTGACCCTCAGCAACAACCCGAACCTATTTGGGGGCCTCCATGTTATGAGCGTAGGATCTGGAACAAGATACCTGGGTTTGAATGCTTTCTCTGCCACTTGTTAGTTATGTGGCTATGGGCTATTTGATGAACTTCCTTGTACCTCAGTTTACTCATTTTAAAAATAAAAATAATAATCCTTACCTCATTGGTTGTTGTGAGGACTGAGATGCCTTGAACATAGTAAATGTGCAATTATTATTAATCACATTCCTTCCTTCACAGATTTCTCTGTCTTCATAATATTCCAGTGCCTCAAGAATTTCAGGCCTAGAGAGGCCAGGGAGAAAGATAGTTATACAGGGAAGGGGTCCTACTGTTGATCCTCAAATTAGGCAATGTAGTTGTTCATCTACACTACCTTCCAACAGATAAGCCCTGTTCCCCGATCTTTGGCATTCCCAAATGGCCCTGTGTTGAGGGCCTTTTTGTGTATAAGTTTATGGTGCTCATTTTCACTATAACTTTCTATAGGTTCCACACCAGAGCAGGGAGATTTTTCACCAGAAACTCCTTGTTTCTAATTTTTCCTATATACTTGAGTCTGAGGATTTACCTGCAGGGGTGAAGAATATTTTATTCTAAGTCCAGACTCTCCTGAGCTAGAAAATCTCATGTAGAGAAAGCTCCTACTGAGAATAACGGGAACTCTGCCTAAAAAAAGAACTGTAGGACTTGGCCTACTGTGTATAGATAGTTATTCAATTGAGTTTTGAAGATACATTGATCATAGTTTTCCTTTCCCTTATCCCAATGTGCGTCTTAAACAAACATGCCAGCAGAGATCTGCATTTTCTAAGGGACAGAACATTCATTTGGTCTAGTTCAACAGATTAGACTTTCAAAAATATGAGAAGCCTTCTCTGAGAGAAAGAATGGTGCAATGCATTTGAAAGTTCATTATTTTAATCCTGTCAGGGATAAAGCATTGATATAATAAAAAGGAAAGGGCTATAATTGCTAACATTTGGATTTGGAAATCGTGACTGAAATCAAAAGGGATTTATATAATAGTTTTTCTGATTTTTGGTGAAGGGCTCAAATAAACCTATTTCTGATTCCCTGGGAAATATGAAATATAATTCGGGTAAAATTAACACAGTTATCAATCAGTCAACCAAGCCATGAACATATATTTTTCCTTGAGTCAGTATCCAACAACAGTCACTCTCTAGGATATATGGTAAATTTGGCCCCTGGTCTGAATGTATTAACAGAATACTTTGAAAAACTTGAGTATTATATATATAACACAATAAGTTTAACAGATTAAATATTATTCTGAGAACTTTCTATTCCTGAAAATCTTCCTAATTCTCATGACCTATGTCAGTTAGTTCCTACCAAAGTTTCAAATAATACTAATTCATTCACACTGGGGTTTATCTGGTTCTTTCCAGATAACAGGGGAAGTAGGAAAAAATAAATCACTGAGCATCAGGAAGATAAAGGGGCTTGGAGAATGCAGGTTAGGAGAGAGAATAGTACAAAAAAAACCAGTAGTGAGATGTTGAAGATAGCTGTCTGCACCATGAGTTTGTCTTAGGCTGTTTTTCCTGAAGTCCATGTGAATTTATCGATGAATAAGCATCAAATAGAAGCCTAGAAATGCTAAATCAAATCTCAATTTTGGCTATGATTTTTAAAAATTACTTATCTATTTGATCCAATATATAATAAGCTAATTCGAGGGCAACAATTATGTCTTGGTTATTGTATTCTCAACTTCTAACATGCTAACATATGATAAGTGCCTGATATGTATTTATTTAATATGTTTCAAAGGAGCTACTCTCTTCTCATTTTTCTATTATATTACTTTTCCACCTCCTTTGTAAGTTCTTTTTGATCCTCTAATTATGGTGTCCCTTAGGTTCCACCCTCAGACCCTATTTTCCCCTTCTATATACTTTCACTGTGTTCGTTTCTTCTTCAATGATCACCTTTTTCCTGATGACCAGATAGGGTAGGTTAGTAATTTAAATTGCAGGCATGAATTTTGGAATAAAAAAATGTGGCCTCAAATTCACAGTTCTCCTTCGTATTAGCTACGGGACCTAGAACCTAGGCATACTCAGCTTCTTTGATCCTTAGCTTTCCCTTCCATTGAAAAGGATTAATGATAATACCTAATTCATAGTGCTGTCCTGAGAATTAGGTGAAATAATACATATAAAGGAAATAGTACAGTGTCCAGAACTTGATAAGCACTCAGTAAACGTTGGCTTCTTTTACTTTTTTAAAAGCTTTATTGAGATATTTTAATTCACATGACTTACAATTTATCCATTTAAAGTGTGCAATTCAATGGTTTTTGGTTAATTCAAAAGGTTGCATAATCATCATCACAATCTAATTTTACAACAATTTTTGTTCTCCCAGAAAAAAAAAAATTAGCTTTTGGCAGTCACCCCTCATTCCTCCTAGCCCCACTTGTAAGAAACCACTAATCTCCTTTCTGACTCTAAAGATTTGACTATTCTTGATATTTTATATAAATGGAATCATACAACAGAGAATGTTTTCAAGGTTCACTCATGTTGTATAATGTATCAGAACTTCATTCCTTTTTATTGCTGAACTTCATTGTATCAATATACTGTATATTATTTATCCATTCATCAGTTGATGGACATTTGGGTCGTTTCTACTTAGTGGCTATTATGAATAATGCCACCATGAACATTCATGCACAAGTTTTTATGAAAATCTGTATTTTCACTCCTCTTGGGTATATACTTAGGAATGGAGTTGTTGGTTCATATGATAACTCAATGTTTAGGATTTTGAGGAAATGCTAAACTGTTTTCTAAAGTGGCTGCAACATTTTACACTTCTACATGCAATATATGAGGGTACCATTTGCCCCACATTTTTGTCAACACTTGTTCTTGTCTGATTCTTAAAATTTTAGCCATCCTATTAAATGTAAAGTGGTATCTCATTATGGTTTTGATTTAAATTTCCCAAATGACTAATAATGTTGACTATTTTTATGTGTATGTACATAGAGGACTTTTGTGTATCTTCATTCAAGAAAAGTAAAAGTACTTATTGCCCATATTTAAATTGAGTTATTTTCTATTATTATTGAGTTATAAGTGTTTTTTATATATTCTGGATACAATTCTCTTATCAGATATATGATTTGCAAAAATTTTCTCTAATTTTCTGGGTTGTCTTTTTACTTCCTTGATGGTGTTTTTGGAAGCCCAAATATTTTAAATTTTAATGTGGTCTAACATATCTTTTTTTTTTATTTTTTGAGACAGAGTCTCGCTCTGTTGCCCTGGCTAGAGTGCTGTGGCATCAGCCTAGCTCGCAGCAACCTCAAACTCCTGGGCTCAAGCGATCCTCCTGCCTCAGCCTCCTGAGTAGCTGGGACTACAGGCATGCACCACCATGCCTGGCTAATTTTTTCTATATATATATATATTTTTTTAGTTGTCCAGATAATTTCTTTCTATTTTTAGTAGACACAGGGTCTCACTCTTGCTCAGGCTGGTCTTGAACTCCTGACCTTGAGCGATCCACACGCTTCTGCCTCCCAGAGTGGTAGGATTACAGGTGTGAGCCACGGCGCCTGGCCTAACATATCTTTTTATAAAAAAATTTCTGCTTGTGCTTTTGGTACCATCTCTAAGAAATCATTGCTCAATCCAATATCATAGGAATTTATTTCCAAGAACTTTTTGTCTCTTACATTTAGGTCTATGATTCATTTTGAATTATTATTATTATTTTTGAGACGGAGTCTCACTCTGTTGCCCAGGCTAGAGTGCCTTCATGTCAGCTTAGCTCACAGCAACCTCAAACTCCTCGGCTCAAGCAATCCTTCTGCCTCAGTCCCCTGAGTAGTTGGGACTACAGGCATGTGCCACCATGCCTGGCTAATTTTTTTTCTACATATTTTTAGTTGTCCAGCTAATTTATTTCTATTTTTAGTAGAGACAGGGTCTCGCTCTTGCTCAGTCTGGTCTCAAACTCCTGAGCTCAAACGATCCACCCGCCTTGTCCTCCCATAGTGCTAGGATTATAGGCATGAGCCACCGTGCCCAGCCCCTTGAATTACTTTTTATATATGGTGTGATGTAAGGGTACAACTTCATGATTTTACAAGTGGATATCCATTTCTCCCATTACCACTTATTGAAAAAACTATTCTTTCCTATTGAATTATCTTGGTATTGTCAAAAATCAATAAATGAAAAATGTGGGAGTTTATTTCAGACTCTTAGTTCCATTCCATTGATCTATATGTTTATCCTTAGGCCAGTGTCACACACTTGATTACTGTAGCTTTGCGGTAAGTTTTAAAATAGGGAAATATGAGTCTTCTAACTTCATTCTTATTCAAAATTGTTTTGGCTATCCTAGATCTCTTGCATTTCCATTTGAAATTTTGGTTCAGCTTGTTGGTTTCTTCAAAAATTCTTGGTGGTATTTTTATTTATTTATTTATTTATTTTTTTTTTATTTTATTTTTTATTGTTTGTTGTTTATAGGGGTACAGGTGTTTAGGTTACGTATGATGCCCTTGCCCCCCCTTCCCCCCAAGTCCCAGTCCCAAGCATGTCCATCTCTCGGAGGGTGCGCATTGCACCCTTTGTGTATGCATATATCCGTCCCCTCCTCCCCCTCGCCCCTCCCTCTTGGTGGTATTTTGATAGGGATTACATTGAACCTGTAGATGAGTTTAAGGAATGTTGCTATTATAACACTATCAAGTCTTTCAATTTATGATCATGGATGTAGTCTCATCTGTTTAAGTCTTCTATTTCTTCTTACTTCAAAATATTAAGGGGGTACAAATGTTTTAGATTACATAGATTGTTTTGTAATGCTTGAGTCCTGGCTATAGGTGAACTCATCACCTAAATAGTGTCCATAGTACTCCTTGGGTGGCTCTATTCCCTTTGCCTCCTCTTCCTTCCATCCTGGTTGTTTTCTACTGAGCTTTACTTCCCTCTGTGTACTTGTGTGCTCATTGTTTTATAGTGAGTTTTATAGTGAGTATATGAAGTGTTTGTTTTTCCATTTTTGTAACAGTTCACTTAGGAGAATGGTCTCCAGTTCCATCCAGATTGTTACAAAATGTATTAATTCATTGTTTATGTCTGAGTATTACTCCATGGTGTGCATATACCATATTTTATTAATTCACTCATGAATTAATGAGCACTTGGGTTGATTCCACATCTTTGCAATTGTGAATTGTGCTGCAATAAACACTCAAGTGCAGGTGTCTTTTTGATGAAATGACTTCTTTTCCTTTGGGTAAGTACCCAGTAGTGGGATTGCTAGATGAAATGGTAGGTCTACTTTTAGTTCTTTGAGGAATCTCCATACTGTTTTCCATAGAGGTTGTACTAATTTGCAGTCCCACCAGCAGTGTATAAGTGTTCCTTTCTCTCTGCATCCACACCAGCATCTATTGTTTTTGGACTTTTTAATAAAAGCCATTCTAACTGGGGTTAGGTGATATCTCATTGTGGTTTTAATTTGCATTTCCCTGATGATTAGTGATATTGAGCATTTTCTTCATGTTTATTGGCCATTTGTCTTTCTTCTTTTGAGAAGTATCTGTGCATGCCTTTTGTCCACTTTTTAAATTTTTTTTTGTTTTTTTCTTGCTGACTTGCTTGACTTCTTTGCAAATTTTGATTATTAGCCCTTTATTGGATGTGTAGCTTATAAATATTTTTCCCATACTGTATGTTGTTATTTGCTCTGTTGATTGTTTCCTAAGCTGCACAGAAGTTTTTAGTTTAGTGAACTCCCATTTATTAATTTTTGTTGTTGCCATGATTGTAATTGGGGTCTTTTTCATAAATTCTTTGCCTAGAGTAATATCTGTAAGAGGTTTTCCTACATTTTCCTCTAGAATTCTTATGGCTTCCTGCCTTAGATTAGATCTAAGTCTTTTACCCATCTTGAATTTTTGTGAGTGATGAGAGGTAAGGGTTCTGTTTCATTCTTCTGCATGTGGCTATCCAATTCTCCCAGCACCATTTATTAAACAGTGTTTCTTTTCACCAGTATATATTGTCTGCTTTGTCAAAGATCAGTTGGTTGTAAGTAGATGGTTTTATGTCTGGGTTCTTTGTTCTGTTCTATTGATCTATGCCTCTATTTTTGTACCAATACCATGCTATTTTGGTTACTATAGACTTGTAGTATAGTTTGATCTCTAGTAATGCCTCTATATTTATTCTATTTGTTTAAGATTTCTTTGGCTATTCCACCTCTTTTCTGGTTCCAAACAAAGTGTAGAATTATTTTTTGTAGATCTGTGTGGTATGACTTTGGTAACTTGATGTGTTGAATTTGAAAATCACTTTGGGTAGTGCAGACTTTTTAACAATGTTGATTCTTCTAATACACGAACATAGAATGTTTTTCCATTTGTTTGTGCCATCTATAATTTCTTTCATCAATGTTTTTTAATTCTTCTTGTAGAGTTCTTTCACCTCCTTGCTTGAGTATATTCCTAGGTACTTTATTTTCTTTGTAGCTATTGTTAATGATATCGAGTCTTTGATTTGACTCTTGGCTTGACTGTTAGTAGTATATAGAAATGCTACTGATTTATGTACATTGATTTTGTAATCTGAAAATTTGCTGAATTTATTTATCAATTCCAGGAGACTTGGTGGAATCCTTGGGGTTTACTAGATATAAGATAATATCATCAGCAAAGAGTGATAGTTCGGCCTCCTCTTTCCTGATTTGGATACTCTTAATATTCTTCTGTTGCCTGGTTGCCCTGGCTAGGACTTCCATCACTATGTTGAATAGGAGTGGTGACAGTGACCATCCTTGTCTTCTTCCAGCTCTTAAGGGGAACGCTTTCAACTTTTCTCCATTCAGTATGATGTTGGCTGTGGGTTTGTCACATATGGCTTTTGTAATTTTGAGATAAGTTCCTTCTATGCCTAGTTTGTTGAGGATTTTTTTTTATCATGAAAGTGTGCTGGATTTTGTCGATTGCTTTTTCTGCATCTTGAGATGATCATTTGGAGTTTGTTTTTGCTTTTGTTTAAGTGGTAAATCACATTTATCAATTTATGTATGTTGAACCATTCCTGTGTTCCTGGGATGAAGCCCATTTGGTCATGGTGGCCATTGAATTCTGTTTGCTAGTATTTTATTGAGGATTTTGCATCTATATTCATAAGGGATATTGGTCTTTAGTTTTCTGTTTTTGTTGTGTCCTTTCCTGGCTCTGGTATCAAAGTGATACTTGCTTTATAGAATCAGTTGATGAGGATTCCCTCCTTCTCAATATTATGGAATAATTTCTATATTATGGGTACCAGGTCTTCTTCATAGGTCTGATATAATTTGGATGTGAATCCATCTGGTCAAGGCCTTTTTTTAATCCGGAGGTTGTATATTACTGATTAGATCTCACTGATTATTATTGGTCTGTTCAGGAGTTCTGTTTCTTCATGGTTGAGTCTTGGGAGGTTGTGTGTTTCTAGGAACTTGTCCATTTTTTCTACATTCTCTAGTTTATGCATGTAGAGATTTACATAATACTCATGGATGATTTTTTTTTATTTTTGCAATATCAGTTGTAATGCCAACTTTTTCATTTTTGTTTGTGCTTATTTAGGTCCTTTCTCTTCTGTTCATGGTTAATCTAGAAAGAGATCTGTTGATGTTGTTTATCTTTCAAAGAACTAACTTTTTGTTTTGCTAACCCTTTTATTTCCTCCAATTCATTTAGTTCTGCTTTGACCATCATTATTTCTTTTCTTTTGCTCGCATTAGATTTGCTTTGTTCTTCCTTTCTAGGTCCATGAGGTATGACATTAGGTTGTTAGTTACTGATGTTTTTGGTGTAGATATTTAAGGCCATGAATTTTCCCCTGAGGAATGCTTTTGCTGTGTCCCAAAGATTTCGATAGTTTGTATCCCCTTTGTCATTCAGCTCAAAGAATTTTTTTGGCATAAGAAAAGACAGATTTTTATTCACATAAGTGAGCAGGAGTTCACAGAAAAACATGACTCAGAATGTGTGCCTTATATACCATCTTAACAAGGGAAAGGGAGGAGAGAACTACCCATATGGGAAAACAAATGATTTTTAAGAAAGATAAATGGGTCCTTTGGAGGGTAGATGGGAGATGTAAGACTTTTGTGACAATGCCGTTTCCAATGATTTCTTATCTCAGTACTGACTTCTATCTAGTGATAAGAGTCAGTCTCTTTTGGCTGCTGAATTCCTGGGGAGAGGATTTATGATGGTTGAATTCTTTGGAGAGGCTCTGCTTTTAGGCAGATAAGGGAAATTTTGGGGAAAAAAACTCTTCACAGTGGTATATTCCAGAGTCCTTCAAACCTCAACTAGGGAAATTGTGGTATATATACACAATGGAATATTATATAGCCACAACAAAGAATGAAATCCTGCCATGTGCAATCTTAATTGCATTCTTTACCCAATAATCAATCGTTCAGTAGCAGGTTGTTTAATTTCCATGACTTTGTATAGGTTTGAGTGTCTTCGATTTCTAGTTTTATTCCACTGTCATTTGAGAAGATACATGGTATGATTTCCATATTTTTTAATTTGTTGAGACCTGTTTTGTGGCCTAAGATGTGATTAATCTTGGAGAATGTTTCATGTGCTGCTGAGAAAAATGTGTATTCTGTAGTTTTTGGGTAGAATGTTCTGTAAATGCCTTTTAGGTCCATCTGATTTAGAGTTCAGTTTAAGTCCATTCTTTCTTTCCTTTCTTTTATGCTTAGATGATTTATCAAGCTCTGCCAGTAGGGTATTGAGGTCCCTGGCAATTACGATGCTACTATTTATTTCTTTGCTTAGCTCTAGTTAGAGTTGCTTTATGTATCTGGGAGCTCCTGTGTTGGGTGCATATATCTTTAGGATTGGTATATCTTCTTGTTGGATAGCTCCCTTTACCATCTTATAATGGTAATTGACTTTACCTTTATTGGCTTAAAGTCAATTATATCTGATATGCTATACCTGAACTCTTTTGATTTCCATTTGCATGGAATATTTTTTTCTATTGTTTCATGATGAGTTTCTGTGCATCCTTGTGGTTTAGATGTGTTTCTTGGAGACATCTAATACTTGGGTTGTGTTTTTTCATTCATTCAGCCAGCCTATGTCTTTTGAGGGAAACATTCAATCCATTCACATTAATTGATAACATTGATATGTGGGATGTTGGTCTGTTCATCATGTTGAATAGTCCCTTATTGCTTTGTTTTACCTCTTCTTCTATTGTTTTATAGGAGTTGTGAGTTTGGGGGGTTTTGTAGGTGAATTTACACTGGGAGGTATCTATTGTGCTAATTTGCACATAGTGCTATTCTGAGTATTTCATGCAGAGCAGGTCTGGTCATGGCAAATTCCCTCAGTGTTTGCTTGTCTGGAAAGGACTTAGTTTCCATGTATTGTGAAACTTAGTTTTACAGGATATAAAATTCTAGGCTGGCGATTGTTCACTTTATTGATTGATGATGGGGTGCCATTTTCTTTTGACTTGTAAGGTTTCTGCTGTGAAGTCTGCAGTTAGCCTTATGGGGTTTCCTTTGTATGATATATGATACTTTTTCTTCTCCTTTATTTTGACTTTGGCCAGGTTGATTACTATATACCCTAGAGACGACCTATTTGCTATGACTCTTCCTGATGTTTGATATCCATGGTGTATCTGTATGTCTGAATTTCTGGTGATGCCTGGGAAGTTTTCCTCAAATATGTTTTCCATGCTTTTAGCTCTTTCTTCTTTACACTCAGAGATACCTATAATTTGAATGTTAGTACACTTCAGATAGTCCCATATCTCTCTTTGTGATTGCTTGGATTTTTTTAATACTCTTTTCTGTCTGTTCGAATGACTGGGTTATCTCGAGAGCCTTGTCTTTGATCTCTGAGTTTCTTTCTTCTCCTTGGTTTAGCTTGTTGTTAAAGATTTTAACTTCACTTTGAAATTCCATGAATGACTCTTTCATTTCTTTAAGTTATATTGTATTCTTTCTTATGTTGTCTAGCTCTCTAGTGATTTTTTTTCTTTTTTTTCCTTGATTCCCCAAAATATTTTTTGGCTTCTTTTTGTTGGTCTTCAAATTTCTCTTCAATTCCAATTATCTTATTTTCCACCCATATTCTGAATCCCATTTCTGTCATTTGGCAATTTACCTGTGGGTGGGGGTCCATTACTGTAGCTCCATTGTGTTCCCTTGGGCATGTTGAACTATTTTGTTTTTTCACGTTGCCAGCATTCTTTTGCTGGTTTCTTCTCATCTGGCTTCTCTTCTCTTGGCTCTGGGTTAATAGGTATGTAGGGCACCTGTCCTTTGCTAGGGATTCTCTTGAACCAAGTCCAGCAGTGATAACTACTAAGGTCTATGGGGTCCTTAGTGAAGTGTTGGACCTCAGGGAGGTTCTGCCAGCCCAGCAGTAGTGATGGGGACTCAGTTGTGGGGTCTTGGGGTCCATACATGACTCTAGAGTCTCAGGGCTGTAGTTGGGGACCGAACAGGGGCCCCAGAGCTACAGGGGCAGAGCCTTGGATTTGGGCACAGTGAGAGATTCAGAGCTAGCTCTGGGGATTTCATGGGCAGAGCCACCCATATGGGGGACTGTCCCACCTGCATGGGGACTGCTGATGCCCAGTTGCAGGGGTTTCTCTCAGTAGCCCAGGTTCTGTGTAGACATGCTTGAGATGCTGGTTAGCCAATGGTCTACCCCAACACCTAGGACCCAGTGAAGCAGTCCACTGAGCCTTCCCATGTGGTGCCTGTAGTGTCTGAGGCTCCCCCTCTGTTCAGCTTCCATGCTAGGGAGGAGGTATGTTCAACTCCCAGTCACAGGGCTCGACACAGGTAGCCGTCCCTTCCTTCCCCAGCCTGGCATGTGTGATGATAAGTTTATTGTTGGATGGCGGGGTTGTTAGTGGACCTGGCTCTGTGCACCAGAGTGATAAGGATGACTTCTGTTGCATCAACCTGGTATTGTCAGGTATAAGATTTCTGCTGCACCTGCTCTCTGGTGAAATGTCTCTGCACAAACTCTGAGCAGCTCTCCAAACAGCCCAGAGGTCTTCAGTGAAAGAGGGAGACCCCTCGCAGATCAAGCTGCCCATAACTTTTGTTTCTCTCCTAATAAACAATGTCCTCTTGGCTTGCCTCTGCCCTGCTATCTTCACCTCTTCCCAGTAGTGTGAATTATATTGGGTCTGCCGGCTTAATCTCTGAAATGGTAGGTGGTAGTTGTAAGAATCAGCCATGCCCTGTTTGACTGAGTTGGTAGATGCTGTGATGGGCTACAGAATTGTTCTCCCTGTCCATGGTTGATGCTTTCAGGAAAGAGCCAATTGCTGAGATATTCTTTTGTGCCTGTGGTAAGCTCTAGTCCCTCAGGTGGAGCACTTGAGTGCCCCAGGCTTTGGAAAGGTCCCTGTAGCTCCCAGGGGGTTGCCTGATTTCCACCACAGCAGAGGTGGGTGGAGGAGCAACGCAGAGTATGGTTAGGTTGTGAGAGCCTGGAAGGCTTTGCAAAGCCTCAGCAGGGCTCAGAGGATGTTTTCCTGGCCACTAGGGGGAACCATTAGGAGGAAAGTCAAGGCATGCTCTCTAGACCAGGAGGGCTGTTCATAGGGGAGGTGCCTAAATGCTTGGTTACTATAGTGACAGTCTGGGATCTTCTCTGCTGAAGGACCTGCCTTAATCCAATAGCATGGCTTTCCTGTGGGGAGGTCACTGTTCCAGGTCGCCAAGTCTCAGACCCCGACAATATTCGTCTGTCAGTTCTGTCCACATGGGCTCCTTTGCCACCTGACTCCAGCTCTCAAATCTCCACCCGGCCTGCATGTCTGACCCACTGGCGGTCCTCTCTGCGAAATGCTGGTAGGTGGGTAGCTCACGGACTGGGCACCCCCGGTCCACTGCAGGTCCTCAAGGGAAGAAGTGTGGTCTCTGTTTTCTGTGGAGACCTCAGCCTGGAGTACATGCCCAGTGAAAAGAGGTGGCCACTCACCAAATTCTTGCCTCAAACTGCTCTCCTGGTTGCAATGGGTGAGGGAGGGGCCATAGTTCCCAGTCAGCCTGAGCACCTGAATATGCCACACTTGGTTGCTATGGCTCCCAGACCTGGATTCTTCCTTGCTGGAGGACCCACCCTAATCCAAGAGGGCAGTTTAACTGCAAGGAGGATGGGTTCTCTCTCACACTGCTGCATCTTGGAACCCCATAGTATTATCCTGTCAGTTCTGTCCATGTGGGCTCCCTTAACCACCTGAATCCAACTCCCAGACCTCCTCCTGTATCCCCTAGCAATCCACTCGAGTCCAGGGGGCACAGGGTCCATCCCACTTATCTGACCCAGTTGCGGGCATCTCCACAAAATGCCAGCAGGAAGGGAGCTCCCAGATTGGGAAGTATATAAGGCAAATATTAATAGACCTAAAGGGAGAGAGAGACCACAAAACAATAAGAGTAGTGAACTTCAAAACCCCACTCTCAATAATAGATCATCTAGATAAAAAAATCAGCAAAGAAATATAGGAGATAAACTATACACCAGACCAAATGGGCCTAACTACGTTTACACATTTCATCCAACTGCTGCAGAATATACATTCTTTTCATCAGAACATGGAACATTTTTCAGATTAGATGCTATTTTAGGTCACAAAACAAGTCTCAACAAATTCAGAAAAGTAGAAATCATAACATGCATCTTTCTGACCACAGTGCAATAAAGCTAAAAATCAATAAGAGGAACCTAGGAAGTTACACAAATACATGGAAATTAAACAACATGCCCCTGAACAATGTGTTGATAAAAAATTGAGAAAGAAATTTAAAAATCTCTTGAAACAAATAAAAATGGAGATACAATACACTAAAATCTTTAGGATACAGCAAAAGCAGTACTAAGAGAGAAGTTTATTGCAATAAATGCCTATACCAAAAAGTTGAAAGACTTCAAATAAACAATTCAAATAAACAATCTAACAATGAACCTCAAGGAACCAGAAAAGCATGAACAAACCTATCCCAAAATTAGTGGAAGGAAAAAAGTAGTAAAGATCATAGGAAAAATAAACGAAATTAAGAGTACAAAACTACAGAAGTTTAACAAAACACAAACTTGGATTTTGAAAAACATAAACAAAATTGACTGTTTGGCTAGACTAATAAAAAGAGAGAAGTCCCAAATAAATGAAATTAGAAACAAAAAGGAACATACAAACTGAGATCACAGAAATACAAAGAATAATTGGAGACTATTGCAAACAATTATATACCAAAAAATTGGAAAACCTGGAAGAAATGGATAAATTCCTGGACACATACAACCTATCAAGATTGAACCATATAGAAGTAGAAAACCTCAACAAACCAGTAACAATCAAAAAGATAAAAGTCCTAATAAAAAGTTTCCCATCAAAGAAAAGTCCACAACCTAATGGCTTCACTGCTGAATTCTACCAAACAATTCAAGAAGAATAAATACCAAAGTCTTCCAAAAAAATTAAAGAGGAGAGGGATTACTTCCAAACTCATTCTACAAGGCCAGTATTACCGATACCAAAACCAGGCGAGGGCACAATAAAAAAAGAAAACTACAGGCCAATATCCCTGATGAACATAAATGTAAAAATACTCAACAAAATACTGGCATAAATTTTTTTCCACAGAGGTTGCACTAATTTGCAGTCCTACCAGCAGTGTAAGAGTGTTCCTGTCTTTCCACATCCTCGCCAGCATTTGTTGTTTTGGGATTTTTTGATAAAGGCCAATCTCACTGGGATTTGGTGATATCTCATTGTGTTTTTTTTTTAATTGCAGCATATTATGGGGGTACAGATGTTTAGGTTACATATGTTTCCCTTGCCCACCCTCCCCCCGCCAAGTCCGAGCTTCAAGCGTGTCCATCCCCCACATGGTGCGTATTGCACTCATTATGTATGCATATACCCATCCCCTCCTACCCCCTCCCACCTGCCAGACACCCAATAAATGTTATTCTTATATGTGCACTTATGTGTTGATCAGTGAAACCAGTTTGCTGGTGAGTAGATGTGGTGCTTATTTTTCCATTCTTGGGATACTTCAATTAGTAGAATGCGTTCCAGCTCTATCCAGGAGAATACAACAGGTGCTATATCACCATTGTTTCTTAAAGCTGAATAGTACTCCATGGTATACATATACCACATTTTATTAATCCACTCATGTATTGATGGGGACTTGGGTTGTTTCCACACCTTTGCGATTGTGAATTGTGCTGCTATAAACATTCGGCTGCAGGTGTCTTTTTCATAGAATGTCTTTTGTTCTTTTGAGTAGATGCCCAGTAATGGGATTGCTGGATCAAATGGTAATTCTACTTGTATCTCTTTAAGGTATCTCCATATTGCTTTCCACAGAGGTTGCACTAGTTTGCAGTCCCACCAACAGTGTATGAGTATTCCTATCTCTCCGCATCCCTGCCAACATTTATCATTTTGGGACTTTTTGATAAAGGCCAGTCTCACTGGAGATAAGTGATATCTCATTGTGGTTTTGATTTTCATTTCTCTAATGATTAGAGATGTTGAGCATTTTTTTTTATATGTTTGCTAGCACCATTAGGTATCTACCCAAAGGAACAAAAGACATTCTATAATAAAGACATCTGCACCTGAATGTTTATGGCAGCGCAATTCACTATTGCAAGGATGTGGAATCAACCCAAGTGCCTGTCAATTCATCAGTGGATTAATAAAATTTGGTATATGTATACAATGGAATATTACTCAATTATAAAAAACGACAGTGATCTAGCACCTTTTATATTTTGCTGGATAGAACTTGAGCCCATCCTCCGAAGCGAGGTATCACAAGAATGAAAGAATAGGCTCTACATGTACTCGCCATCAAATTGGCACTAACTGATAAACACTATGGTGCTCACACGGTAGTAATATTCTTCAGGGATTGAGGGGTTGCGGGTGGGCAAACTCACAACTAATGGATGCGGTGAGCATGGTAGGGGGGAAAAGGCACGCCTCAAATCATGGTTTGGGTGAGGCAAAGTCATAACATGTAACCAAAATGTTTGTACCCCCATAATATCCTGAAATAAATAAATAAATAAAAATAGTGGCACAACAAATTCAACAACACGTTAAAAAGATTATTCACAATGATCGAATGGGATTTATCCCAGGGAAGCACACATGATTTAACATACACAGATCAGTAAATATGATACATCATATTAACTGAACCCAGAATAAAATCCATATAATCATTTCAATAGATACTGAAAAAACATTCAATAAAATTCAATATTTTTTATAATAAAATTCTTCAAAAACAGGGTATAGAAGGAACATACCTCAACATAATAAAGACCATATATGACAATCACTGCTGACCTTATATTGAATGGGGAGAAACTGAAAGCCTTTCCTCTAAGATCTGAAACAAGACAAGGATGCTGACTTTTGCCACTTGTATTTAACATAATACTGGAAGTCCTGGACAGAACAATTAGGAAAAAGAAAGAAATAAAGGGTATCCAAATTGGAAAGGAAGAAGCCAAATTAGTTTTTTATGCAAACAGCATGATATTATATTTATAAAAGCCTAAGGACTACACCAAAAATATTGTTAGAGCTAATACACAAATATAGTGAAATCATAGGTTACAAAATCAATACACAAAATAAGTAGGATTTATATGTTCCAACAGTGAAAAATCTGAAAAAGCAATCATAAAATAAATCCCATTTACAATAGCCACAAAATATAAAGTATCTAGGAATCAATTTAATTAAAGATGTGAAAGATCTATATAAGGAAAACTATAAAACACTGATGCAAGAAATGGAAGAGGACACAAAAAAATGAAAGGAAATTCCATACTCATGGATTGGAAGATTTAATACTGTAAAGATGACAATATTAAGCAAAGCAATTTATAGATTTCATTCAATCCCTATGAAAATATCAATAACGATCTTCACAGAAGTAGAAAAATGTACATCTAACGTTTATATGGAACTAAAAGACTTCAGATAGTCAAAGCAGTCCTGAGTAAAAATAACAAAGATGGGGAGATAGAATCAAGATGTCTGAGTAGACACAGGTAGCATATGCCTCCTCCATAGAGAGGAACCAGACTAATAAGGAGATTCTCACATTTCAAACAGATTGTCTAGGAAAGAATTATAAGATTCACCAGAGAAGCAATGGGAAGTACCAAGAGCGTGTATAAGGAAGGGACTCAGGGCAACTTGCCAGGCTGGAGGCTGGCAAAGAGATGGGAGAATCTCCTGGATGTGGTGAAATAGTGAGAGAAAAGCCATCAAGTCTCCACTTTCTGAGATGAGCTTTTATGATCTTGGCTATAAGAGAACCCCATGACCCATGAAGGTCTCAGGCCTAACATAGGGAGCTGATTGGAGATTGCATAGAGATATTGCTCCAGAAAGGGAACTCGTGGAATCCTTCAGGCATCTGAGCCTAGAGCAGCTTGAGCCAGCTGCCATTCTGAGAGCTTAGTTACCAGGGAACCACAGGCACACCTGAAGCCACTGCACAGCTCTGAGGAAGGATAGGGGAGCTCAGGTGCCCCATGCACCCCTCAGAAGGTCTCCAGCACCCTACTGTGGGTGGTGGTTGAGATTGAGTTGTGAGCAGACAGCATTTTTCAGTTTCTTGTGCACACTATCTGCCTAGGTAAGGGATCCCAACCTTTCTGGTTGCAGGTCTAAGGAACCATTTTATGAGTTTTACACTGGGCAGTACATCGCCCTTGGGCTGAATTTGGGCTTGATGTGGCTGCAGTCCCTGCCTAGTTGGGAAGGGCAGGGAAACCAGGATTTTCAGCACACAGCTTGGACACTGCCCACCATCCTGCAACTGGATGCTTTGGGACCGAGCTTTGAGCACACTGCAACTCCCCACAGTTTCCTGATAGTGTGGCCTGACTGAGAAGGGCACCGCCTCTCAGACCAGAGGCCCAGGGCACCTTTTTGGGAGTTTGAAGCTGGGCAGTACCCCACTCTTGGGTTGAAATCAAGCTGACACACTCCTGCCTAGCTGAGGAGGGACGGGGGAGCCCAAGCTCTCCTATCTACTGCTCAAACAATCCCCACCATCCTGCTACAAGCTGCTGTGAGAATAAGATGCAAGCATATGGCACTCCACCCAGCATCTTGCCCATGTTCTTTGCCTAGAAGAGGCCCCACCCTCTCTGGTCACAGGCCCAAGGCACCATTTTGGTAGTTTAAATATGGGCAGCCTGGGAAGGAACATGGAGATGGGGATCTCCTCTCCTCCAAACACCCAATACTTTTAACATAGCTGCCTCTGCTCCCAAGGATGAACTTTCGGTGTGAGTGAGCTGCGGGATGGCCAATTCTAGGCTTGCAAAAGGGGTACACCCAATAGTACTCTGCTCACTGTGCACAGGTTCTGTACAGAGTGTGGCTCATTTCCCTCCCTTCATCAACAGGCAGTGTTTTTTTTAGCTGTCTCAACCAGGGAATCTCAGTCCCTGGGTCTCTACATGGCTGGATCCACAACCAATGTTGCCTAGCACCCACTTTACTACAGGAGCCTTGGGGCAAGGGTAACTATGGGTCTCCCAGAGCTTGGGCATTCATGGCAGGCTGCTTCTAGCTTAGAGGAGAGTGCAGCATGCCAGAGGTCCCCTTGGGACAAAGGGGAATAGGGCCCTGTCTCCCCACCATTCAGGACCTTCTCTTCCTCCACCCCTCCCCCTCCCACAAACGTTGAGGCAGCCATGGCTGTTTCCACTTAAGACCAGCAAGGGTTACACAAGAGAAGATTAATCCAGGGCACCTGGGAGTGGCTATTCCACCTTCGACAGAATATCTATCAAACCCAGGATGCCACAGAGCTTCAGGTACACTCCTTTCCCTCTAAAAAGTCACCACAAGCACTTTGGTGTTTCCAAGGACTAAAGCTACCACCTGTCCTGAGGGAGAATGAAGCTAGCAGTTCTCTTCCCAAGCTCCCTGTCTCTTTTAAGAGAAGCTTACCCACCTTGGATGCTAGTCCCTAGCATGATCACACCTCTCATGCTGAAGCATTTCAGCCACAGCCCACAGCCAGTCTGGTAGCACTGCACACAGCAGGTTGAGCTGCCCCTACCACCTCTGCTTCAGGTAGGTCAGGGTTGGATCTGAGAATCTGGGCACTTTTTTTCCCCAAAGGACAGAGACCTCTGTCACTGCTGAGAGAGGGAGGTTTCAGTGACATGTGCATCCCACAGGTGCCTGCCTCTGCTAATCTCATCAAGAGGGACTCACCCTTCCTGTCCCAGACTCACAGTGCATCTGCCGTTCTCCTTTCTGAGCATTCTCCCAGAACAGGAGATCACCCCGCCCTCTAACTATCACAGACAATGCCTGAACTCATAAAGGCTTGACAGCATATTTACCAGCTTGGTCTTGGTCTGATACCATAGGACTTATGCATGCTATCCAAGAGGCTGGGATCTGGGCATTACCTAACCTAGTCCACCACTGCTGGCACCTGAACACTCTCCCAGGAGTCTGAGATCCAACTGACCCAAATTGCCAGCAACAACACAGCAGGTAACTATCTGCACAAGTGAAAAGGCAGTTTACCTCTCCCTTTCCACGCTGAGCAGCAGAGTTCCCAGCAGAGGAGAATAGGTGAATGGCAAAGCTATCTGTTTTGAGATTAGGGAGGAAAGAGGTTCCAGATGAGAAGGAACCAGCATAAGAACTCTGACAGTATGAATAAAACAAGCTCTTTGACATCCCCCATTGGATCACACTAACTCTTTAGCAATGGACTTCAACCAAAAAGAAATTTGTCAAATATCAGATAGGGAATTGAAAATATTGATCACAAGTGAGCTCGATGGGATAGATGAGAAAGTTGAAAATCAATAGAAAGAAACAAAAAAAAAATTAAGGGCATGAATGAAAAATTAACTAGATACATATTTTTGAAAGTACAAAACAAATTCTGGAAATGAAAGAGTCACTTAGAGAATTTCGAAAAAACAGTGGAAAAACTTATCAATAGACTAAAAGAAGCAGCAGAAAGAATTTAAGAGCTCGAAGATAAGGCTTTCAGATTAACCCAGTAACTCAAAAATAAAATAAAAGAGAAATGAACAAAGTCTCTGAGAAATATTTGATTATGTAAAATGCCCCAATATAAGAATTATAGGTATCCCTGAGGGAGAAGAAAACAAAACCAAAAAGCAAGCAAAACCTATTAGAGGGAATAATGGAGGAAATCTTGCATGTTCTTGTTAGAGATTTAGAAATCCAGATACAAGGTCAACAAATTCCTGGAAGATTCAATGCAAATACACATCATAAAGGCACATGGTAACCAGTTGGCCAAAGTCAAAGTGAGAAAAAAAAAATCCTACAAGCTGTGAGATGAATGCATCAAGTACCTTAAAATGGAAAACCCATCAGACTAACAGCAAACTTCTCAGCAGAAACCTTACAAGCCGGAAGTAATTGGGGTCTCATCTATAGTGTTCTTAAATAGAATAACTGTCAGCAAAAAATTGTGTATCCTGCAAAACTGAGTTTCATAAATAAAGGAGAAAGAAAATCTTTCCCAGACAAGCAAATACTAAAGGAATTTGTTACCACTAGATCTGCCCTACAGAAAATACTCAGAACTGCATTATATATGGAACAGAAAAAAAAAAATAGACACCCACCAGTGTAAAAATACCTGAAAGTTAAAGCTCACAGCTATTATGAAACAATAGCAAAAGAGAAAATAAAACAAGGTAAATAAAACATGATGAACAGAACAATATCTCACATATTGGTAATTATACTGAAAGTGAATGGTCTTAATGCCCCACTTAAAAGTCAGACTGGCTGAATGGATGACAAAACACACCCCAAGTATATGCTGTCTTCCAAAAACACATCTAACTCACAAGGAATTGCATAGACTCAAGGAAAAGGGATGGAAAAGATATCCCATGCAAATGGAAACCAAGAGCAAGTAGGTGTAGCCGTTCTCTTATCAGATAAAATAGACTAAAACAAAAATGGTTAAACAAAAGACAGAGATGGTCATTACATAGTGGTAAAGGGCGCAATTCAACAAAAAGTCATAACAATTCTAAATATATATGCACCTAACTAACGCAGGAGCTCTTAGTATCATAGAACAAACTCTACTAGATCTAAGCAAAGAAATACACAGTAGCATTGTAATTGCATTGGACTTCGACATCCTCTGACAGAGTTGGACAGATCATCTAAGCAAAAATCAATAAAAAGCACTGGAATTAAACAGGACTCTAGCACAAATGAACCTAACAGACATTTACAGAACAATCTAAAGAAAGACTCTGAATATACATTCTTCTAATCAGCACATGGGTCATTTTCCTAGTTGATCATAGGCCACAAAAAAGTCTCATCAAATTCAAAAAATTGAAATCATGCCATCTATTTTCTCAGCCCACAACAGAATAAAACTAGAAATCAAGTACAAGAGAAACACTTGAGTCTATGCGAAGTCATGGAAATTAAACAACCTGCTGCTGAATGATTCTTGGGTCAATCGTGAATTTAAAACGGGAATTAAAGTATTTCTTAAAGTGAATGACAAAGGGGACACAAGCAATCAAAATCTGTGGGGTACAGTGAAAACAGTCCTAAGGGGAAAGTTGATAGCCCTAAATGCCTACATCAAAAAGACAGAAGGTCACAAATTCACATTTCAAGGAACTTGCAAATGAAGAGCAAACCAACTCAAAACCAGCAGAAGAACATGAATGATAAAGATCACAACACCACTAAATGAAATGGAGACCAAAATAACAATACAAACAATAAATTAAACAAAAAATTGGTTCTTTGAAAAGACAAAGAAAATTGATAGACCATTAGCCACTTTAACCAGAAATAGAAGATAAAGGATTTAAATCACATAAATACAAAATAACATCCATGAATACCAGGAGAATTTCTATGCGCACAAACTAAAAAATATAGAGGAAATGAATAAACTCCTGGAGACACACAACCTCCCAAGCCTGAAACAGGAAAAATAGAAATCTGAAACAGACCAATAATGAGTAGTAAGATTGAAGTAGTAATAAAAAATCCCCCAACAGAAAAAAGCCCTGGACCAAATGGATTCACAGCCAAATTCTACAAGATTTACAAAGAAGAACTGGTATCTATTCTATATAAATTATTCCATGACATTGAAAAGGGAAGATTCATCCCTAACTCATTCTATGAAGCCACTATTACCTTGATACCAAAGCCAGGAAAAGCACAACAAATAAAGAAAACTACAGACCAATATCCCTTATGAATATAGATGTAAAAATCCTCAACAAAATGCTAGCAAACTGAATTTAACAGCACGTCAAAAAAGATAATTCACCATGATCAACTGGATTTTGTTCTAGGGATGAAAGGATAGTTTAACATATGCAAATCAATATAGGTAATTCATCACATAAAGAGAAGCAAAAACAAAGTCTCTTCAATAAATAGTGCTGAGAAAGCTGGATATCCACATGCAAAAGAATGAAACTAGACTGTCATCTCTTGCCATATACAAACTCAAATCAAAATGGATTAAAATCTTAAATCTGAGGCCTGAAACTATGAAATTACTAAAAGAAGACGTTGGGGAAACAAGTCAGGATATTTGTCTCAGCAAGGACTTCTCAAGGACATTGGTATGGACAGGACAAGGACCTCTAAAGCACAGGCAACCAAAGCAAAATTGGACAAATGGGATCACATCAAGCTAAAAAGCTTCTGCATAGCAAAGGAAACAATCAACTAAATGAAGAGACGACCCACAGAATGGTGAAAATATTTTCAAACTACCTGATAAGGGATTAATAACTAGAATATACAGGGTGCTCCAATAACTCAAAAAAATCAAATAATCTGATTTAAAAATGGGCAAAGTATCCAAACAGATATTTCTCAGAAGAAGATATACAAATGGCCAATAGATATATGGAAAAAATGTCCAACATCATTAGTCATCAGAGAAATGCAAATTGAAACTATAATTAGATATCATTTCACCCCAGTTAAAATGAATTTAACTAAAAGACAGGTAATGACAAAATCTGGTGAGGATGTAGAGGAAGGAGAATCCTCATTAACTGTTGGTGAGAATGTATATTAGTGCATGTACTATGGAGAACAGTATGGAGGTTACTCAAAAAACTAAAAATAGAGCTACCATATCACCCAGAAATCCCACTTTTGGGTATATATTCAAAAGAAAAACAAGTATATAGAAAAGATATCTGTATTCCCATGTTTACTGCAACACTATTCACAATAGCTAAGATTTGGAATCAATCTAAATTTCTATCCATGGATGAATGGATAAAGAAACTGTGGTACATATACACAATGCAATATAATATAGTCACAAAAAAGAATGGAATCCTGCCACGTACAACAACATGGATGGAACTGGAGAACATTATGCTAAGTGAAATAAGCCAAGCACAGAAAGACAAAGTTTACACGTTCTCCCTCATATGTGGGAGCTAAATATTAAAAACAATTGATCTCATGGACACAAAGAGTAGAATGATGGTTACTAGAGGCTGGGAACTGTAGTGGGGTGGAGATAAAGTGGGGATGGTTAATGCATGTAAATATACAGTTAATTAGACAAAATGAACAATATTCAAAAGCACAACAATGTGACTATAATCAACATAAAGTTAGGGTATACTTTAAAATGACTACAAGAGTGGAATTTGAATATTCCTAACACAAAGAAATGATAAATGTATGAGGTATTAGATACCCCAGTTACCCAGATTTGATTCATTCACATTGTATGCATGTATGAGAACATCACTTGTACTCCATAAAGATATACAGCTATTATTACCTATACATAATAGTTTTAAAAGGAAAGTTTAAACGTTTTAAAAGGAAAAATGGGTATGTATTAAAAAATAGGCAAAAGATCTGAATAGACATTTCTTTAAAAAAGACATACAAATGATCCACACACATATAAAAAATGCTCAACATCATTTATCATCAGAAAAAGGCAAATTAAAACCAGAATTATGTCTCAGCCCAGTTAGAATGGATTTTATTAAAAAGCAAGGAATAACAGGTGATCCTGAGTATATGGAAAAAGGAGAACTCTTGTACACTGTTTATTGGAATGTAAGTTCATATAGTCACTGTGGAGGTTCCTCAAAAAACTAAAAATGGAGCCATCATAGATCCAGAAATTCCACTACTGAGTATATATCCAAAACACAGGAAATCAATATATCTAAGAGATATCTACACTTACATGTTTATCAAAGAATTTATTTATAGTAGCCAAAATATGGAATCAACCTAAGTGTCCATAGGACTGAATGGATAAAGAAAACATAGTTTACATACACAATGGAATATTATTCGGCCATAAAAAAAATCAAATCCTGTTATTTGTAGCAACATGGATGGAACTGGAGGTTATTATGTTAAATGAAATAAATCGAGCACACAAAGACAAATACAGCATGTACTCACTCATATGTGGGATCTAAAAAAGTGGATATCCGAAAGATAGTGTACAGATTAGTGTTACTATGGGCCTGGAATGATAGGGGGCAGAGGAGGATGAAAAGAGGTTGATTAATGAATATAAATATACACTTAGAAGAAATAAGACCTAGTTTTTGATAGATCAGTAAAGCGACTATAGTTAACATTTATCAATTGTACACTTCAAAATAGCTGGAAGAGAATATTTCAAATTTTTCTAGCATAAAGAAAAGATAAATATTTAGGGTGATGGATTTCTCAATTACCCTGATTTGATTATATGAATGTATCAAATCACATGTACCCCCAAAATATGTACATATAAAAGGTATTAATAAAAATAAATATACAAAATTTTAAACAGAGATTATTTTATTTCTTTCCAATTTGTTGCCTTTTATTTATTTTCTTGCCTAATTGCTCATGCTACATCTCCCATTATTATGTTGCATAGAAGTGGT
Source organism: Indri indri (assembly GCA_004363605.1). Classification (NCBI taxonomy): domain Eukaryota; kingdom Metazoa; phylum Chordata; class Mammalia; order Primates; family Indriidae; genus Indri; species Indri indri. The sequence goes on from RJWJ010009330.1 coordinate 33,472, forward strand.
AAGACTGGGCATCCTTGTCTTGTTCCAGCTCTTACAGGAAAAGCTTTCAGCTTTTCACCATTCAGTATGACATTAGCTGTGGGCTTGTCATATATGGTCATTATTATGTTGAGGTACATTCCTTCTATACCTAATTTATTGAGAGTGTTAATCATGAAATTATATTAGCTTTTGTCAAATGCTTTTCCTGCATCTATTGAGATGATCACATGATTTTTATCTTTCATTCGATTAATGTTGTATATCAAATTTTATTTTTTGTTGAATCATTATTGCATTCCAAGTATAAATTTCACTTAATGATTTTATGTCTAGATGTTTTGCCCATTGTTGAAAATGGATATTAAAGTCCCTTACTTTTAGTGTATTGCTATCTATTTCCCCTTTTAGTTCAGTTAATATTTGCTTTATATATTTATATGGTTTGAAGTTAGGTGCAGTACTTGACAGCCAGAGGCAATGTATGCAGAGTTAAAGTAATAAAAAAGGCCAAAGGTTTAATCTTGTTGATTTGACCCTCAAGGGTCTTTGGTAGAGGAAAACTGATTATTGACTACCTAGGACTTTTTTTTTTATTTCAGAGTATTATGGGGGTACAAACATTTTGGTTATATATAATACTTTTGCCTCGCCTGTTAACCGTATGAGATGCCCAATAATGTATTATTTGACTGGTAAAACTGAAAATTCTAAATCTGGTTTAAAGATTCTAACTTGAACCATGAAAATCACAAGTCATTGCCCCACATTCAGGTCACAAACCTAAAGCTAGTTATTATCATAAAGTCACTACCTTTGAATGAAAGGGAGGCAGGAAATCCTTGAGGAAAGACTCTGTGACAAAATCACTAGGACTTGTGCCATTATCAATGGGCCTGTGCCCCAGGGAATGGAAACTATTTGTACCTTTCAGGGATTACTGGACACTAGTTATAAAATAATGTTAATATCTGAGAACTCAGAACACTATTTTAGTCCTCTGGACAGCGAATGGAATTATAAACTCAGTTGATATATAAGAGTTTAGGAGTCCAGTGGAACTACAAACCCTCTTGGGGTTGTTATACCAGTTACTGATACATAGTTGGAATAGACATGCTCAGCAATGAGCAGAATCCCTGCTTTGGCTCCCTGACTCAAAGGGTGATGGATCATGGAAAAGCCCCTGAGTTACCTCTCTTACCAAAATTAAAAACTGCCTAGGGAGATCGAAGTGATAAATGGTACCATCAAATATTTGAATTATGTGTATTATCTTTGTTTAAATCACCAGTTTGTCCTGTGTACAAGAAAAAGCCACCTTGGAGCAGAACAGTGAATTATTTTAAGCTTAATCAGGTGGTGACTCCAACTGCAGCTGCAGGTTTAGACTAGTCAATTTTCTGGAACAAATCAATATAATCTCCAGCACCTGGTATAAAACTATAGCACTGGCAAATACATTATCCCCTATCCCAATAAACAAAGAGGAAAAAAAATAAGTTAACTTTCATTTGGTAGGTATAGCACTAAAACATTTACCATCTTGCCTCAGGGGTATATTAACTCTAAAGATTTGTGTCATGATGTAGTCTACAGGGACAGTGATCATTTTATCATCACACAGAACATTACATTTGTTGATACTATTAATAATAATGACAGCATAACAATAGAACCAGGTGAGCAAGAAGTAGCAGCAATTATCTTAGACACTTTGGTCAGGTACATGCTTATCAGAATTTAGGAAAAAACCCATGAAAATTTGGAAGTCTAAAACGTGAGTAAAGTTTACTGGGAATCCAGTGGCTTCAGTAATGGGATTTCCTTCCAAATGATATGATGTTCCTTCCAAAGTAAAAGACAGGTCACTGTACCTTACTCCCCTAAACTTTAAGAAAGAGATATAATACTTGATGGGACTTTTTGCATAAACCACATTTGGGTATGCTTCTCTAAACCATGTGTCAGGTAGCCTATAAGACTTTGGATAGAGATCAAAATAATGCAAGGATCTCCAGAAATTCCAGGCTACAGTTCTGTGCAAGCAACTTTGCCACTTGTCCATTATTATCCAGCCCATACAATTCTTTAAGGATATTGTATTGTATGAAATTAAAAAAAAATCCATGCCAATTCCTTATTTTAAAAAATCACAGCAGAGGCTTCTAGAGTTTTAAAACAAAACAGTGCCTCCTCTAATAAATGTCTATTCTCCTTTATGGAAATAGTTTTTGGCTTACTGGTTGGCCCTGATAGAGGCTCAATGCTTGACAATGAAAAAAGTTTTTAAACCTATCAGTCATCACAAATTATATATGCCAATGAGTATTCTGCTATCATGTAGAAGTGGTATTGAGGGATTGCCTTAAAGAGCATATAGAATGGATAATATTGTCATGGACATCTTTGGAAAAAATAATATGCTCCAGTGCCCAAATTGGTAGTGGTAAAAACATACTGAGTTCTAAATACAGCATTCTAACCTGAGGGTAACCACAGTGGCCTGTACTGGCAGATGGAGAATATTGGCTTTCTTTTATTATCAAGAACATAGCAGTTTGTCCCCATGGGAATAGATAATCTGGATAGGGATTTTTCTTCTTTTCACACCATGCTTTTGTATAACACTATCCATGAACTTAGTGAATGCCTTATAAACTATAAAGGCATGTAAACAATTTCAACATTTACTCATCAAAAGAAGTAAGACAATAACAAAAATATATATAGTGCTGTTTCTCCTATAGTCACACTTGCCATTTCCTGTCTGGCTGTGTCATTAAATCTTCGTGTCAACTCTAACTCCTTGCCTAATGAAGAAATGACCTTAGATGCCACTGATTCATGGCTATAGATAAATCATTTGGCCTGATGGTCAGGCATTTGATAATAATCATATTTACATTTTGGTGAAATCTGGAGAAGTGTAAAATAGCATCTTCATAGTAACATAACATCTGAAAAATGTCGCTGGAAATTGCAACCTCCCCACTCTCAACCGCCAGTACCTCTATCCTCCTATCCCTCTTTTTTCCTTTACTTTTCTCCACAGTATTTTATCACTTTCCAAAATACTATATAGTTTTTTATTCTCTTTACTGCCTGTTTCATCAAATAGGAACATACTATAATTTTTTTCTGTCTTGTTCACTGATGTACTTCCCAGCACCTAGCACAGTACCTGACATGTGGAAAACATTCAAAAAAATATTTGTTGGAATTAATGAGGAGAAATATGATTTCTGCTACAAAGTACTGCAAAGGAGAAGTATGTTTGGTACACAGTTAACAGAAGATCACAGAAATTCCATAAAGTTAGGAACACTAATAATAGATTTCTTGAGAACAAAAATTTGGCCTGCCCTTGTAAAGAACTTCAACCAGCTGTTTTTCTGGGTAAAGAAAAAGAGAACATGGAAAGGGTATGAAAGAAAGGCAATTATAAATGGCTTTTTGACCAGTTGTAGAAATAAGGGCTATAGTAGCCATATGATGTGTTAATTTTTTAAATTTACAATTTAGTCCACAGGTTTCAAAATTTTTCTAAAAAAATGTTACTATAACTTAGAGAACCAAATGATCAACACTCAGAGATCCTGGACTTAAAAGTGGTAAGACTTTTAGATCTCTCCCTTTAGATAAAGTGTGAATGTGTGTGTGTTTGTGGGATACTTACATTATACTAAATAGAACCATATTATTGTTGATTGAAGAAAGAAGAATATAGAAGGGTATATGCTATTTCCAGAAACAGCCAAGGAGGGTGGCCTACACTGGGCTGTAGTGAACACGTGTGATTCTTAGCTGCTTAATATCCTTCTTACATCCGATAGTTGACGACATTGTAAGTTCCACCTTTCCAAGGTAATATATAGGATGTTCCCTTCCTCAGTCTCCTTTGCAGCTAAAATGCAGACATGTAAACCAAGTTCCACCAATCAGATATACCATTGCAAGGTCTGTAAGCAGGCAATATGTACAAATAGGCTCTGGTGGGCATCTATTTTTCTGGCTTGGGTGGTAGCACAGGTGGTCACACTAGCTATTCTTCATCAGGCCACTTTTGCAATGTGATTTTGCATACTGCTTTAAGAAGCTTAGCTTCAACCCTCTTTCTCCAGCTCTCCCAGTTGATTCTGTAAACTATGTAATATCTTTTAATAAAAAACACAGTCTCATAGCCTAAACATTTTTACCCCCATAATATGCTGAAATAAAAAAATGGAAAAAAACCCCATAATCTGCTAAAATTAGCTAAAATAGACTTTTTTGCAACTAAGATCACCGATACATTCATTCACATGTGAGATTATTTTCTCTTTGTGTTTATGTCAATTTTTCCTGTATATATTTCAAATCTATGATCTTAGTACCTAAAGTTCATGGAAGCTATATCTTATTGGTGGATTACACCTTTTAGCAATTTAAATAATTCCTTCTTTATATCTAATGCATTCTCTCTTGCAAGTAATTTGAAATTAACATGGCTACACCTAATTTGACTTTTGTCTCCTACATCTTATTACATTCTCTTATTTCTACTTTCTTTGTTATTTTGTTTTTAGACTTATCATATTGAATCTTTCAATTTAACTCTTTCATATATAGTATGATTAATACCAAATTTGGTCTTATTCCTGCCAGTTATTTTTTCTGTTTACCATGGTTTCTTTCTTTAACATTGGGGTTTTTTGCTCTCCCCATATATTGTTAGATGATTAATGGTTTATTATTCTATTTTTTCACATTGCAATTTTCTTAATATTCTCAAGCTTTTAAATAAACATAGTCATCATTTTATATAGCAGGGATTGGCAAACTATGGCCTACTGTGTCAAATGTATCCTGTAATATTTTTTTACTGCTTGTGCACTAAAAATAGTTTCTATACTTTAAAATGATACGATGTGGGCATTTTATATAAGTTATGAATAAATACGTACAAAATATCTTCCGTTTTGACTCTTGGCCTCCAAAACCAAAAACATTTACTATCTGACTCTTTAAGAAAAAATTTGCTGACCTTTGATCTAAACACTACTCATAGTCTCCCACTAAATAAGATAAGAACTTTATCTCACTTTCTCTTCTTTCTTCCTTTCTCCTAATTCATTCAACGAATGTATATGGAGTACCAAGTATATGCCATGAAATGTTCTGGATTTTGGGAATAGAATATTATTTAAAAATCTGAGATTTTAATTATAGATGGCTGCTAATTTTATTTTACTTTAGAAATAATCCATATTTAAAGACTTGTTTCACTAATATTGATAATTTCTACTTCATGTAACCTATGTCATCTTTTAAAGACTTATTTTTCATTTTGCTGGCGTTAATTCTTGGGAAATTTTTCAAATGGGTGTGCAGGAGGAAACATTTCTGATTCCTTACATGTTTGAAACATTTTTGTTTCCCCATAGTCTTGAATGTTTGTGCCGTTGAGTATGTTTCTCTTTCTTTTGTAAATAGATTTTTTTCTTGGAAATTTCTAGAATTTTCATTCTTGTAGTTTCAAAAATTTACCACATATACTCATTTAAACATATTCTTCAATCTGAATGTGTATCCTTTTTTAGAAACAAAAATTTATTCTATTATCAATTGGATTATTTCTTTCACTCCAGTTTTCTTTGTTCTCATCTCCTGAGTCTATTAGACAGATTTCAGGCCACCTGGCTGAATTTCTAAATGCCCCTAAATTTTTCTCTTGTCTTTTCTATCTCTTTGCTTTGGGATGAAATAACAAATAAGGCAGTCATAATCCCTGTCCTCATGGAGCTTTTGTCTGGTCACTATAAAGAATACAGATAAAGACAATAAATAAAGTATAGTAAGATATTTAAGTAAACAAACAAGGTGGTTTGATGGTCTTAAAATGTGATAGTTAAGGTGAGCTCTAAAGAATCAGAAGGAGCCAGCCATGTATGAGGGATGGGAAGTCTTCATGTGTAAAGACAAGTACTTGGTGTGCTCAAAGAACTGTATGCAAGAGTCTGGCTGAATTATAGACAGTGAAGAGGAAAGTGGGCCAAGTTGAAGTTGGAATTATTGGCAGGGAGCAGATTATTCAGGGCCTTGTACACTGTGGTAAACAGATTGGGTTTTATTCTAAAGTGCAACTCAAGTGCATTGAAGGACTAACTTATTTCAAAGATTGCTCGGGCTTCTAGCACAGAATAGTTTAAAAGAGTAGAAGAGTAAAAGTATAAGAGAAGAAAATAATAAAAAAGTCAAAGTGATTAGAGAGCATCCTGAGAATTGGTCTTTCTGGAAAATAACAAATAAAAAGCATAAGCATAATTTCAATTTTCATATCAGGTGCTTTACTGGCCACCAGAATGGTTTGTCAATTTTTTACTCTTAACAAAGTTCATCAGTTACATTTTCTACAAAGTTTACCAGCATTGTTAGTGCCAATATAAATTTTTTGATAAAATGATGGATGGAAAATTACATCTTATTTTTTAATATGCATTCATATAATAAACAGAGACAGTAAACACCTTTTCCCATTTTTATTGGCCCTTTGAATTTCTTCTTTAGTTAGATGACTATTTGTACCTTTTGTCTCTAGAGATGTTTGACCTTTTATTATTAGTTTACAGCACATCATAATATTAAGGATATCACTCCTTTATCTGCCATATATTCAGCAAATATTTCCCAATATTTTTTTCCTTACCTTCATTTATGGTGGCTTTTGAAATAAGGACTTCTGTTATTTTTCCTGTTGTTCCTGTGTCCTTTTTGAATGTGGATAATTCTTTCAATATTCTCTTTTATGGTTTCTGGTTTTGGAATGATACTTGCAAACTTTCTCCTCACCACAAATTCATTAAAATAGTCACTCTTAAGTGTTCACCTAGAACATTTCTTGCTTTGCTTAGATTTAATCTATCTAGTATTTATTTTGTGGTAAAGAGTGAGGTACAGATATACTTTATTGTTCTCAAAATGGCTAACCAGTTGTTTCCAACACAATTTATTGTATATTTTCTGTACCGTCCTTACCTTAATAGAAATACTTCTACAGCAGCATTTTCCAGTGGGTTCTGAGAAATATGATAGGACTAGACATCAATATGTCTTTCAAGAAGAAATACTTCCATAGTTAAAAACATTTGGAAAACATAGAATAACTAAATGAACTTTTTAAATATTGGATTTCTCGGAGAATTTATAATGTTGGTATTCTTTGTATATCTCCAAAGTACATAGTTTATTACAGACCCCTATTTTCACTGAGCCTCTCAAAGGGCAAGAAATTTATAGAAAATATTCTGAGAAACACTGCTTTAGAGATTTATTTTGAGGACATATTGTTGTTGTTATTGTTATGGGATGTATATAGTTACAACTTCACAGAAAAAATATAGTTTATTTGATTTTTATGTGAAAAATTGATGTTTCATTTTTAGCATTCATTGAAATAATCATATAGTTTTATTCTTTTGACCCTATTAATATTATGAAACAGGTATTCTTTTTATTTCAAAAAATTATGGGGGTACAAAATGGTTACATATATCAATTTTGTTATGCTTGAGTCAGGGTTATAAATGTGCCCCTCACCCAGATAGTGTTTATTATACCTGTTAGGTAGGTTTTCACCCATCTCCACCTCTGCCCTGCTTGATTTCCGCAGAGTTTTACTTCCCTCTGTGTACATGTGTGCTCATTGGTTAGTTCCAATTTAATAGCAAGTACATGTGGTGTTTGTTTTTCCATTTTTAAGATACTTCACTTAGTATGATGGTCCCCAGTTCCATCTAAATTGTTACGAAAGGCCTTAATTCATCTTTCTTCATGGCTATGTAATATTCCATAGTATATGTGTACAATATTTGTTAATCACTCATGAATTAATGGGACTTTGGATTGATCCCACATCTTTGCAATTGTGAATTGTTAGGCAATAAACATTACAGTACAGTATCTTTTTGATAAATGACTTCTTTTCCTTTGGGTAAATACCCAGCAGTGGGATTGCTGGATAGAATGTATGTCAACTTTTGGTTCTTTGAAGAATCTCCATACTTTTTTCCATAGGGGTTGTACTAATTTGTTGAGGGCCTTTATCATGAAAGGGTGTTGGGTTTTGTTGAATGCTTTGTCTGCATCTCTTAAGATCATATGGTCTTCGTTTTTGCTTCTGCTTATGCGGTAAATCACATTTATTGATTTCCATATGTTGTACCATCCTTATATCCCTGGGGTGAAGCCCATTTGGTCATGGTGGATTATTTTTTTGATGCACTCTTGAATTTGGTTTGCTAGCATTTTACTGAGGATTTTTGCATCTATATTCGTAAGGGATATTGGTTTGTACTTTTCCATTTTTGATGTGTCTTTTCCTGGCTTTAGTATCAAGGTGACACTGGCTTTGTAGAATGACTTGAGGAAGCTTCCTTCCTTCTCAATACTATGGAATAATTTCTGCAGTATGAGTATCAGCTCTTCTTTTGCATTGTACATTTATCCCACAAGATATACATGACAGAGTCAGACCACAGATAAAAATATCTGAATTCTCCTAGGCTGTCTATTCCGACCAGGTCTGGTGAAATAATTTTAAAACACTTTTCCCCTTTCAGGTTTGTTTCTACAGAGCTCAATATGAAAAACTAGAAGAAGATATTGGTTAGACTCCTGGGAGAATTACACTGATTGTGCACAGTCTAGGTGCACAAACGAGACGTACATTTTACCTCATCCCAAACTCCAAAGGCAATTTCATCATTATTATTTTCCAAACAATTTATGTTTCTCTTTCTGTCAAGGCAGACACAGGGAACATTTGATCAGTAATGACTGATCTTTATAGCACAGCCAGACAGTGGACTCGTGAAAACAACCAGAAATAAGGATTACATTTAAATGCTGAGAAAGCATGGACACTTTACTGAAGGAGGGCATTGGTAAACAAAATACCATTTTACCTCTGTCTGGAACACAAGTTTTAGCTTGGATGCCACATTTTTTTTTCCTAGAAGTCTTTACAGATCTTCCTACCTCTCTTTTTCTCTGTGTCTTTGGGGACCTCCACTATGCTTCCAGGCTACCTTCTGCTTTATTCTATAGTAGTAATTACTATTATTCATAAGAATTATTCCCAAGGTATTAAATAGAAACTCTGCATAAAGGTGTCTATGTCTGTCTTATTCACTATTGTTGTCTCTAGCATTTAACACAGTTTTTGACATATATGAAACATTGAATAAGTATCACAGGAATGAACAGAGAAATGACTGAACAAATATGACTGATTTCCAATACTTTTAAGAAAATAGCTTCATTATTTTTCCAAAATGAGAGCCTCCTTCAAACCAAAATTATGTGCTAAACATAATGCAACTTTATCCAGGGATGAATAAAGAATGGAATTGGCATTTGTTGAGTACCACCTATACTCCAAGCACAGTGTAAGTCCCTTTACTGGAGAAATTTAATTTATCCCAATCATTATACCACCTCTGCTAGGTAATTGTTATTAGTTTATAGATGGAAAAATAACTGAAAAATAAAATAAGCTTTGTGTATTTTATCTGGTTCACTTGCTATTTTTCTACCTGTGCGATGAAAATGGCAGTAATTGAATTCAGTTATCTTTCAAGAATGAAGGGAGAACCAGGCATGGTGCCTTACACCTGGAATCCCAGCATTTTGGGAGGCCGAGGTGGAAGGATTTCTTGAGGCTAGGTGTTCGAGACCACCCTGGGCAACATAGCGAGGAGCAATCTCTACAAAAAAATTTAAAAAATTAGCTGGTGCGGTGGCATGCACCCACAGTCACAGCTGAGGCAGGCGGATTGCTATAGAACAAGAGTTTGAGGTTGCAGTGAGCTATGATAACCCCATTGCACTGTAGCCTGGGCAGCAGAGTGAAAAATTGTCTAAAAAAAGTGAGGGGAGACACATTAGAGAAAGAATACATCAATATAATAATAATCATGGTGCCAGGCATCCTGCTAAGCACCTTAAATGCATTATTTCCAAGCAGTTCTCAAAATGGCCATGTGAAAATATTAGCCTCATTTTATAGGTGAAGAAAGTAAGGCTCAGAGAATTTAAGTAACATGCCTAAAATCACACAGCTAGTAAGTAAATGATGAATCTATGATTCAAACCTAGGTTAGTCTGACTCTAAAGCCTAAACTAGAACCTACCCTATAAATCTACAGCCTTTAAAAGTAATCGTTAACATTCCTGCAGTCTAGACATACTGCATCTTTTAAAAACAGCTTTATTGAGATTTAATTTACATACCATACAATTCATCCATGGTATGTAAATTAAACCCAATGGTTTTAAATATATTCACTGGCTTGTTGCAATCATCATTACAATCTAATTTTAGGACATTTTTGTTTCTCCCAAAAGAAACCCATTTCCACTACCAGGTCTAAGCATCTTTTAATCCTATTTTATAACGAATCATTGGGCCATCACTGATACTGAAAATAAATGACTTTGTATTGTTTATGGTATATGTTGGGAAGAATGATATTTGGATAAATATTTTCTATACCTTACTGCTCTACTGCCACCTATCCTGGATATATATCATAAGCCTCTTGTTACTCTCCTTGAGGAAGAATAATGGTGGGGCAGTAAATCCGTCTTACCAAACCAAATTCAATGGCACATCAAAAAATAATTCATCATGACCAGGTGGGCTTTATCCCAGAGATGCAAGGATGGTTCAACATATGCAAATCTCTAATTGCAATTCACCACATAAATAAAAGCAAGAACAAAGACTGTATGATTCTCTCAGTAGATGCAGAAAAAGTATTTCACAAAATCCAGCACACTGTTGTTATAAAAACTCTTAACAAAATAGGCATAGATGGGATATATCTTAAAATTATTGAAGCCATATATGGTAAACCCATAGCCAATATTATACAGAATGGGGAAAAATTGAAAGCATTCCCCGTTAGAACTGGAACCAGACAAGGTTACCCACTATCTCCACTTCTATTCAACATAGTGCTGGTAGTCCTTGCCAGAGCAATCAGACAAGGGAGGGGAATTAAGTGTGTCCAAATGGGGGCAGAAGAGGTCAAACTCTCACTCTTTGCTGACGTCATGATATTATATCTTGAAAATCCCAAGGATTCAACCAAGAAACTCCTGGAATTGATAAATGAATTCAGTAAAGTCTCAGGTCACAAAATCAATGTACACAAATCAGTGGCATTCATATACTCCAATAACAGTCAAGCCAAAATTCAAATCAAAGATGCAACACCTTTCACAATAGCATCAGATAAAATTAAATATTTAGGAATATATTTAACGCAGGAGGTGAGAGACCTATATAGGGAGAACCACACATTCCAACACTTTCTTAAAGAACACCTAGTATAACACACGCTGCTGGGTAAACGATGCTGACCTAGAGTAAAATGTTAAAGGAAGAGTGAGGAAAGCTTTTATCCCATTTCAAATCATGGCCTATGTTTTCTCAGCACATAAGGATATAACAAGCTCTCTTAATTTTCTAAGAAATAATAGAATACTAGAAAAGTATGTTTTGATGATGAAAGTTTGAGGCAGGGGAAGTGCAGGGGGGATGGGTTAATGAATCCATTCAAAACACAGATTACTGCATGAAAAAGGAGAAGACTTTTGGGCAATTGAGGAGCAGGTTCTGGGTTCTCGTCATATGAAATGTGAAAAGAAGTGAAGGGGTAGTGAGATAGCACCAAAGAGAAACTTTGATGACTTGACAATTGTCCTTTTATCTAGCACTGGACAGAAGTATCAGCTATGAAAACTAATTCCCCTTCACTTTATTGATGCAGGTGATTCTCAAACCACATTTTCGGAAACACTGATCTAGAGGTGTCATCCAGAGAAAGTCACATTCTTATTTTTTTTCTCCGTCTTCACTTAATTGGAGCAAAGAAGATTGACACTGTGGTGCAATTAAATAAGTACTATTTATTGTTTATCACATATATAGGAACTGCAAAAGCACACAAATAGTGGAACAGAACCTGCAAGGGAATTGCTTATTCATCAAATGGTGCCTGCTTTCTCAGTGTCATTACTGCCAAACCTGCTTAGTTTATAAGCACAGTCCTTGGGACAATGTTGACAAATTTGCTTCAATATTTTCACTGTAACATTACATGCTTCCCCAACCCTTCAAAGTATGGAGAATCTTCATAAAGAACTATGGGCCTGAAGTTATAGAATTCTGGCAATAGCCCATTAAAAGAAAAGAGAGTAACAAGTTTTTCATTAACTAAAATCAATAGCATACACCACTGCAATTTGCCATCGTTGCAAAAACATATTGCATTCCAATCAGAGAGAGTATAAAATGTAAGTTCTACAAAGTCACAAAGGTAACCAAAATTAGAGTAGTAAACTAGTCAGTGGTGTGAAATCAATAGAATTATCAAGCTCCAAATCCTATGTAGAGGTCTTTATAGCAAAAGTATATGATATACAAGGAGAATGTATAACACCAATCAATAATGACCACTCTTAATCTGACAATAGAAGTTGTAAAATGTATTCTATTTGCTGTTTGATACGAAGCAAAGTTAATGAATTGTGTTTATTTCAGAGAAAACTATTGTGTTTGTACTTTTTTAGCACAAGAAGTCTCTATAATAGACCATTGTGAGAGATGAAAGATCTCTCCCTAGAACCTGATTTTGCTGTATCATTCTCTTTCCAAAGGGCTTTCTCCTCCTCCTTCTGAAAAGTGCCGAAAATCATCTTGAAGAAAAAAAAAAACCAGTTTGCACAGGGGCTTTTGAAAACGACAGAAAAGTAGACTTGGATACACACGAAAAATACCACTGACCATCTTCCACTGTCCCATTTCTCTGTAGTGCTTTCCGAAAATAAAAAAATCTGGTTTTAGGGATCTTACCTCTTAGTGACATTGTCTAATATCACATCTCACAAATGATTGACATCATTATATAATAATTATAATATTTTGAGAAATTATCATTTTCCAGACACCATGCTTATTGCTTTACATTTATCTCATTACTTCCCCAATATGTCAGCCATTTTCTGGGTGAGGAAACCAAGATTTACAGAGGCTAAATAAATCTTCCAAGATTATATAGTCACAGAGTTAAAAAAAGTGTATGTGTGTGTGCATACAAACACATTAATTATAGATTTCTTGGTTTATTTTTCCAAAGAAAGGGCAGTCCCTAGCACTTACCTCCTGGATTATGGGGTACAGAATGATATGAGTTTTATAGCTGTGGAATCTACTAATTCCAGGCAATGCCATCCATACAGCTGTAGGCTTATTGTCATGTATACAACAGATAAACAACAAGAAGGATATTAGGGATTCAAACCAAAGCACAATTATGATTTAGTTTTCTTTTGGTTTAAGTAGTATTTTCATGCTTTGGTATTATTCAAATACAATAGTTTTTGCAAATATGTATGCCTGGCTGTAGTCAGAACTGGTCCAACTGGGCTTTTTTGTTTGTTTCTTTATTGTATATTTTGCTTTTTAAAATTTTTAAGTTATTATAGGATAGTAAATTAATACAGTATTTCAAATTGGTTTGGTGTTCCATAAATGAACCAGATTCTTAGTTTAGTTTGCTTTAAATCCAAATCTATATTATCAGTTTTATAGATATGTGGGCTATTAGACAGCACCAGGATTGAGATGAGGTGAATGAGGTGTCTAAGGAGTAAAATTTTAAGGAGGCATTCATTTATGGAGCCGGAGCTCTGAGAATGAGTGCCTCCTAAAAATCTGTGCCCTATGCATCTAACTCATTGCTGTTCGTCACACTATTCCTTGCCCTACAACTAACTAGGTAATTACAGCTTAAGTTTCCTGGTGACTCTTAGTCTCACATCAAAGGGATATAATCCCAGTTGTTTAGTGCTCTCAGATGAGCATCACTCCTGTCGATGTTTCCTCTGATTCATCAAAGATAAAAATGTGCTTTCAATATTGAAGTATCAGAAATGGGCTTTCACAGAGACATTTATATTCTATTCATTTAGTCCCCCCAAATCTAAAACAAGGCTGATACAAGAAGTCATGTATTTAGCTGTCTCTGCAACAGATTTTTCCCGCCTCATGTGACAACCAATAAATAAATGTTGGCTGAAGGAAATCTACAATCTTAGCTTTATGAACAATTAATACCATGTTCCCACTGATAAAAATAAATAATTAGCTCAAACTGGTCTCGGATATGTCCCAGGAGATGAACAATCTCCAACACAATAATATCAGTAGAATTTGATACTGTTTAGCAATTTCTGCTTATCAGAGCAGAATTAAATCACAAGGTAACTGAATTACAGAGATCCTTACTCTATCAGAAGTTTCCCACATGATCATAGTGAAGGTCAGCAGTGGTATGTTAAAGGTACCTACAATTCATTGATGGCGAATCTAGTTTCCAGTTCAATCATTTTGCTTTCATGAATACAGTATCAAAACTACCTACAGAAATCAATTGCAGAACATGAAATTAGGAGATAGTATAAAGCATCTTTATACTATTTCTAGGATGCCCATTTATGAACTTATCTTAAAAGGCAGAGCATGAGGAATAAAAGACTCCTTAAAATGTATATATTTAGCTCACCTACACAGTGTTAGTAAATACAAATTATGTGTCATTACTAAGCAAGCCCAAATATTCATCTTTTTGCACTTGGGCATGTAGTGGCATATGATCAAGAAGTTATGTGCCTGAAATTTTCTAATATGTTTTAGTGTAAATTGGAATAAAAGAGCTCAAACAAAATTCATGTCAAGATCTCTTTAGGGGTTATTGAAGCCATTCAAATGGTGGGATAAATTTTAAAGTACAAAAAAATATACAGTTAACTTCAAGTTGTAGAAAACAGTGTTTTAGATAAAAAGCTTATTCCTTCAATTTTATATGCTAAAACCTGCACAGTACATCCTTCTGCCATATTAAGGTCAAATGAACATGATTAAATCTTTCTTTAAAGTTCAAAAATTTTTCTGAATTTCACAATCACCTGAAAACAATCTTTTCCACATTACCTGTCTTATAGGGGGAAATGGAGATGACATGATGTTTTAGAGTGAAAATATAAATAAATTCAGTATGTTTAATTTTCATAAAATTAAATAAAACTTTCCTATGAGGTTTTCCTGTCATTTATTTCTCCTAAAACTAAAAGGAATTTCAAAATAAAAGTTACTTCAGCATTGTACTGAGGTTCCCATTAAAGTTTTTATATAATTAATTTAATTTAGTATATTCATGTTAGCAGGCAGTCTTGAGTAAATTACCTCAACCACAATTATGTAATTGCCCCTTTTCCATTTTCTATGTGCTTTTCTAGGAGATCAGAAAGTTACTTTCCTTTGTAGAAAGTAAAGTACTGAGGTAAGTATCAATTTTAGAACACAATAGTATTAGAATTAGAAGGGTTCCTAAAGATTATCTAGACCAATGGCCTCATTTTACAGAGTAAACTTGAGACCAGAGAGGGAAAATGATAGAAATAGCAAGACTAATTGTTGTGTGATCTCGTATATTAAATCCCACATTAAGAAAAGAAAAACAAACATGAAGACCACTGAAATACACAAAAATACGATGGTCAAGCTATCTAGTTCTGGTCTCCAAATTATAAAAAACCTTGAACATTTCCTCTGAGCTATTAATTCCCTCACAAAAACAATTTTTTTCTCACATTGCAATGCTGACATCTGTAGTCAAGTCATGATTTTGTGGACATAATAGTCATATTAAAAAAAAAGTGCTCTTTCTCCATCATGTAGAAAAGAATGATAAGCTTGGCAACCTTGCTAATCTTGTGGTTTTTATTTGAAATACTTGTTGAGTTGTTAAAATTTATTTATTCCAGAATAAATTAACAGATAATACAGAGTTCCCATTTACCAGTGGGCACAATTTCCTCTGTAAAGAATATCTTGCATTAGTGTGGTACATTTTTTTTTTACAACTAATGGACTGATACTTCATTATACCTTATTAACTAAGCACACAGTTTACATTTACACTACGGTTAACACTTTGTATTGTACAGTTTTACGGGTTTTGACAAATACACAGATCAAGTATGTACCATTAGAGTATGGTACAGAATAGTTTCACCTCCCGAAAATTTCCCCTGTGTGCTTCACCTATTCAACCCTCCCATATCCCCTTGATCCACTGGCAACAATTGATCATCTTTTTACTATTCCTGTAGTATTGCCTATTCCAGAATGTCATATACCTGGAATCATACAGTATGTAGCCTTTTCAGAATTGCTTCCTTCATTCAGAAATATTCGTTTAAGATCCAGCTCTATCTATCTGCAGCTTAATAGATCATTTCTTTTTAGCACTGAATACTATTACATTATCTAGATGTACTGATGTTTATCCATTTACCTATTGAAAGACACAGATTGCTTTTAGGTTTTGCCATTTATGAATACAACTGCTATGCTTATTTGTGTACAGGATTTGTATGGACATAAGTTTTCAACTGAATAGGATAAATACCCAGGAATGTAATTGCTGGATCATATGGTAGGACTGTTTTTAAATTTGTGAGAAACTGTCAAACTGTTTTCCAAAGGGGCCATATCCATCAATGAATGAGAGTTCCTGCTGCTTTGCATCCTTGCTAGCATTTGACATTCCCATTTTTTTTTTTTGGATATTTGCCATTTTATTTTATTTTATTTTATTTTATTTTATTTTATTGTTTGTTGTTTATAGGGGTACAGGTGTTTAGGTTATGTATGATGCCGTTGCCCCCCCTGCCCCCCAAGTCCCAGTCCCAAGCATGTCCATCTCTCGGAGGGTGCGCATTGCACCCTTTGTGTATGCATATATCCGTCCCCTCCTCCCCCTCGCCCCTCCCCCTTCCCCCTCCCTCCCTACCCGACATCCAATAGATGTTATTCTTATATGTACACTTATGTGATGTTCAGTTACTACCAATTTGATGGTGAGTACATG